>JAJIYU010010846.1:0-15749 GCA_030144865.1 Tinospora cordifolia
AATAAATAGGTTTAAATTCTTATCTTTGAGAGCCCAATTTTATCTTTACTTTTTAAAAAAAAAATGACGGCCACAAACACTTAATAATGTTATTATATAAACAATTTAAGTACAAAGATTTGAATTCTTACCTTCTTTTACTACTATTTCAAAGCGCAGCCACAAATACTCAAATACATTATTACCGTATATGAGTGATTGAATAAAAAGGTTTAAACTTCGTTACCCGAAAGGAACTACATGAAATATTTTCAAAGATACTGGAGGTTCTGTTCTTATGTACCAAATACAATATTAATACTAAAGTATCTTTAAATAAATTAAATAACCATTCTCGGTCATCGAAACAATGCAATCACTTTCTTCTTTCCTCTTTTTCTTTCAAGATCCCAAGAAAAATGCTTTGCAGCCTCTTTCTTCCTTAAAAGAAGGTATGCCTACAGCAATTGCCGACAAATGGATAAGCTTTTTTGAACAGTCAAAAGATTTCATTATATATATATATATATATATATATATATGCATAAAAGCTTTGAATGATCAGCTCTTTGTTTCTTGCTTTCTGCGTCTGCTTTAGATGCATGGGTCCTGCCGTTCATGGAAGCCACGTAGCCACTGAGTCATCTCAGGTCCTCCTTTATGTCTTCTTATGAGTTATGACCGCCTTTCTCCATAATTCCTATGTGGAAAGAAGCAATAAAACCATGCATATTGCATTTAACACTTTGCCTTTTAGCTCCTTCTGTGAAAGGGACATTCATCGCAACCGAAAGTTTCAACACTACATGCTCTCATCATACACTTCGTCGAGAAGCAAAAAGATTTTACAGAAAAATAAAATAAAATAAAATAAAACTAAACTAATAGCCTCCAAAATCAAGCCAAGCTCTGTAGATCACTCTCTCTCTCTCATATATAACATATATAGATGTCTGTATGTGATTGTGTTGAGAAAAAAGCAAATGCACAATAAATATATGTGGATATATACAGACATAGGTAGGCATGTGGTGACTGGAATATTACATACATCAAGCACAGAGAAAGTGTCATAAATTGAACTCTCACCAACTTAGCGCTCCCAAAAGCTTGATGGAGTCAGGAAATGTGAGCTTGAGAAGAATGGTCTGTAGTAATGGGCATAGGTGAGAGTTTCTTCAGTTGGAGCAGCTACGTACTTACAACAGTAATGGAGGGTTAGCGGGAACTTGACGAACAAACTGGCCTTTTACACGTGGGCGCTGCTCTGCAAGTTTCTGCCTGCTTTCATATCGAACCTGTTTTAAAAATATTTCAAAGCATTTAGAGACATTAGAAAGGTAGGGGATCCTTGCAAATAATGTTCTAACCACATGAATCTGATCTGAACTCATAAAAATTAATATGATAACCATCCGAAGTAAAAGTTATAGCTGATAGAAAGAAGCCAACATATGCATTTCAATCTATCACTAATAGATAAGAGATCATAAAAGGCATCTAACTAATTTGATTCATCCTTCATAAGCAATTAAGCAAACTGCTTAATGATTTTTGCTTGGAATCATCATTAATTTAGTCAAACCATCCGAATGATCTAAATGTAGAAATGTAAAATGTGGTTCATGGATGAGCTTATTTTGAGGTTATATCTAGGTTTTAGTAACAAAGATGCCAGTAATTTTACCTTTTTCTCAAAGCATCTATCTTTCCGCTTCAACCGAAATTTGTTCAAAGCAGCTTCTCTTTGGCTAGTGCGACAGGTATTAATACCTTGAATTCCATTACAACTTAAAAGACCTTCATTTCTTCCATTCACCCTTGCTACACCTGTGGGAGTAACATTCTCGATACGTCCATTACTAACACTCCCACAGCCATTACTATTAAATGGATAACTTGCAGCACCATCTGGTACACTACTAGTGCCACTCTGACCAGCTCCTGGTGATATGCATACCAAATTTTTGCCAGTCTCCAAGTTCTGATGCAAATGCTCAGAGTGCTCAGTGGAGGTAGTGATGCTTTGCTCATTCAGGAGATGGCATCGATCAGCATTTTGTGATTTGGGATCACACTGCCTTGATGAGTTCATGTCAAAGGTGGAACCCTCCTTGCTTGCTGAACTTAGACTCCCAGATTGGGGCCAGCCAGACTGTTTACAAAACATAGGTGACAATACAGCTCTGTAGCCAGATTGGGAACTGTCAATAACTATTCTTCTAACAGGAACTGGAAGAGGAATGACTGGACATGGCTTTTCAGCTTGAGCTTGACTAGGCAAACAAATGACAGGCAATACTTCTTGCTGGTCCTGTTTCAGTGTGTCACTATTACATTTAGAAGCATTGGGAGGACTGACAGGACATTGGTTTGCAACATGTTTAGATGATTCCTCCACACATTCTGTTGGTTCAGCACAAGTACTCAAAGGCTGCAGAGACTTGTTAGTGTACCTGCATAAGGAAGCCAAAGCAGTAGGATCAACACCACAATTAACATTTAATCTATAAGGCATCAAGTGAGCTATAGCATTTAACAGCATTTTCAACTCTTTCAATTTTATTAAATGATTCTATATAGTGTACGTGCGTAAGGAAGCCTGCAATTGAGTCAAAAAACGAAGCCAAAGCAATAGGGTCAGCACAACAATTAACTTTCTAATCTAAAAGGCATCAGGTGAGCCATAGCATTTAACAGCAAATTTCAACTCTTTCAATTTTATTACATGATTCTATATTGTCCACTCCATTAAGTTAAGGGAAAGACTGTTCAGTGCACCCTCAAGGTCAGAGATTCTAATACAGAACTTCTCTGGAAAAATGGCATACAACAGCTTTCAATGATTCGTCATCAATGCAATGAGCAGACCCTTTTTAAGACAGAAAACAGAAAAAATGAATAAAGCTAAGTTCACATTAGTAGCCAAATGAAAAGCAAGTTATGAGCAAAAAGTTCCATGTTTTCCCATAAACATCATTGGGAGGAAACCAATCCTATTTTCAAGGTCATTTAGTGATTTGCAACTAGCATAACAATTTCGCAGGATAAGAAAGCTCATAATTATTTTTCAAGATTTCCACTATCAAAAATTTGTTTGCTCCAGCGAAAAATCAACTTCTCCAATATTTCAAAGGTCTTGGATGATCATATTGTGACTAGCTATCTGTACAGCTTCTAAAGTCAATGCACACATCATGGATATGTTTTGAAATAATGTATCCAACAAAAATCACATACAACCTATGCTGGGCACCAATACTAAAAGAGGAAAATGATAAACATATATAATGCTATTTCCAATCCTATCTCAACCTCTTGTCTAAATTTATAATCTCAAAGCAAAGCAAATTTTAAGGTAAAGACCAACTCACCGTGAAAAAGCAGAGGCATTTGAATGGTTCCATGTATTCTTGACATGGGAGGGTTGATTCCCATGGTCACTAGGATGGGACCTTCTCAACGAGAGCTCCAGTAATAGATTGGAATTCAATTTCTTTGAAATATCATTTGAATCCAAATGAGTCTTTGCTATACTGCTAAAACCTTTTTGGACTACAGTTCCGTACACGTGAGGAGTAGTACCAAATGTTCCAATTAAGTCAATGGCCTTAGAAGAAGCTTCAGTGCATTCAGAATTATTGTCCTCAGTCTCATCACAGACATGAGCATCCTCCCAGTGACAATCTTTGGGCACATTTTTTCCTTGAATCACTGCTTTTGTAGAACCATGCTCTTTTACTGGTTCCACTGAGCTAATATCTCCATTGCAAGCACCACCCTTTTGTTCTTCAATATAAGTTGATGCATCTGAAAGTAATAGCTTGTAAAAGACAACTCTAGAGAAAGATGGATATTCAAGGAAGATAGAGAGAGAGAGAAATGTCACACCTTCCTGTATTTCATGCACCAGCTTTTCCTCATCCAATTTAACACTCTCTCTGTGGTTCTGCAAGTTTGTGTCACTCAAACAAGCGGTTGATGGAATTAAAAAGTCCTCTGTATCGTGGACAGATGTAGACTCAGCTTCCACATTTGGCTTTGTACAAGTGCTCTGCACAAAAGCAGCAAATTATGCAATCTCTGTAAGATGTAGGTGGAGGGAAAAAAATTCTGCAATAAGTAGCATTCCACAGAGATTGACCAGCATAATTACTTCCAGCATGACATTGAGCAATTTATTACTTACAACATTGTGCTTCATCATAAACAATGGAAAAAGTCCAAGGCTCAAGAATGCAACCTAATCAATTAAATTACTACAGCACAACCATGGGTTTACACTCAATCCAAGACCAACAGCCCATCTCCAATCCACCAAGAAAAAAAAATGAAAAACAAAAACAAAGAAAAAACGAAATTTGTGACAAGCTTGCATGTCACAAGCGAGTTACTGAGTTGCAATGGAATTAATGCTCAGACATAAACTTGCACATCACGAGTGAATTACTAAGTTGCACTGGAATTAATGCTTGAGCAGTTAATTCTCATGTTCATGTGAAGTCTTCAAGATATTATAATCATTTTAAGGATTATGTTTTACTTTCTAACATGATTCTCTAAAAACTCAATAATACTTACATAGGTGTCGCTTTCTTTCTCACTGAATTCCTTACTTTTCTGCCCAGTGGCAAAATAACTGCTTGAGCGTTTACTAGAAGCTTTGTTTTCAGAAGGAGTTTCAATTCTCTGTTGTGCAAAGCTCCCATCTTGGGGACCATGACTATTACCAGTTGACTGCTCAAATAAAAAAAAAACATAAATAAATAAACTGAGTTCACCTACTGACAAAGTCTTAGTACCTCAATAATATGGAAAATGTACCAAAGAAAATCACAAAATCAAATAGGATAAATATCAAGGACGAAGCATACTGATTGCCTTCTCCAAATATGTTGCCACAAGTTTCTCAGCTCATTCTTCCTAATGGGCTTAACGAGAAAGTCCGCAGCACCTCTCAACATGCAATTGAAAATCATGCTCATCGTGTCATGCGAGGACATCACTGCATGATGCGCCAAATAAATTAAATGTTTCGTTAGAAATAGTAAAATTCAGCAAAATCTTATAAAAGCACCATGAACTTAAAATAAATAAATAAATAAATTAGAACTTCAGTATGTCATACTTATAACAGGAATGTTTTTGCAGATCTCATGCTCCATTATCATGGTAAGAAGATCAAATCCAGATACTGATGGCAGTTCCACTTCTGTCAAGATAAGATCTATGTTATTGGGTTTTCCTTTCAGTGTTTCCCATGCCTTTAAGCCATCAGGAATTGCTGCAACTGTTAAAAAGAAACAAAGGCAAAAACGCCAAAATCATATTTCCATTTCAAAATCATGATTATTCAACCTTCAGAGCACTTATAGATCCTAATGACAGACTGCTGCTGATAATAGCAAAAAACAAACAAAATTTTGATAGCCACAATATCATAAGATATAAATATCAAGCATGATAATAAGGCTAATAAAAGAGGCCCAATTTCATTTTCTAAGTATGCTGCGCAGCCCTATGAGAACAACTATTAGGGTCAAACACATACAGGTCACAATTGAGTATCTAAACTCCCAAAAAAGAAGCCTTTGAAAAGCCATTTTTGCTTTTAAATAACTAGAAATCAATGAACTACATATATACAAGAGGAATGATTAATAGCAGACTCTGATATGCATGTTGAGTCTGTTTTGTCACCATTAGGCATAATTCACCCTCTAAAATTGTACATGCCACATATCTCTATTTCCATCATGAACTAAGGGCCCCACCTTAAAATCATCGAGATCGTCTAAACCTTCTCTAGTTTTTATCAATGAAAAAGTCTACAGCATTTGTTTTGCTGCTTCAGACTACACTGACTAAACTTTTCAATGTTTCACATTCATTATACATTCCAACCAACAAGCCGTTTATGTTACTGTATCATCATTCCTAGTACCTCTCCGTGGCTCCAAAACCGCATAGATCAATCAAGTTTTCATGTCATTCTTAACAATCAGGACATTCCCAAAAATGATACTATTTTGTGGATGCGCAACCAACTTTTTTTTTGGAGCAGACATAAGATCAACTTTATTAATAAATTGAATACCAACTCCAAGAGCCAGTGGCGTATCTAAACATAAGGCCAGGAACTGCCTACATAGCACCTACAAAGACAAATGCAACCCAGAGATAATAATCCTAAATTTGATATAGTTATCCCAATGCAATACCCAATCCAATAGAGAGGGACCATGAACTAAAGCTGCCGCATGAACCCATGAGTTAGCCACAAACCTGAACTCATCCCAGAGTTCGTCGACTTTTGCATCTAATATTAAAATTATATTGTTCCAGCCAACCTAGTTTCTATGCAAGGCGTTGCAAATACTCAAATACTCAAATTGTTCTATTTCTTTTTTTTTTTTCCTTTTTGTTCTGGTAACTAGGAGTATCCAAGCCCAACAAACCCTTTGGACCCCTGGTTGCTTGAGTGGGGTACATCCTAAAAGCCAGTGCGAGTGAAGAGTCCAACTTGTAACCTCATCTCCTGAAATTAGCCCCCTGAGCCACTCAACTGACCAAACATTAGCTTAATAATTATAGATTCCAGTGTGTCAATAGATTGAGGTACTGAGCCTGAAAAATTACATGCATTTAATCATTGGGCAGATGGAAAATGAGAAAAGACCTTCAAATCAGATGTGCACGACAAGAGCTACATTTGCTCTTCCAATTTTCCTCATTATTCTAGGGTAACCGCACTAACAGCACTTATCACTCACATCCCCTCCATCAAATTCGTATCATTCCTACTGTAGGGCTGTCATGCCCCGTAGATGTTTGCAAGATAACATGACAACTATCTTGGCATGTTTGGTGTCCAATTGGCATGTGCCTTTAGCACATAGAAGTTTTCAAGTTTGACTTCATCTTTTTGCATGTGCTACCAATTCATAAATCTGCAAGAAAATCACTTATAAATCTAGCAAGAGAATATTACTGATTACACTCTCTTACATGCTAGGGGGTTCCCATTTTTTTATTTCATTGAATGCAAAAATTTTCAAAGAAAGAAAGTAAAACATCATTAGGAATATTATTTCCTTTATCACATGATTTGCGGTAGACTGGATTGTGAAAACAATGAGCTTGGCAAGCTTTTGAAATTTGAATAACTTATTTGAATTAATGAGCAACATCATCTTCTCATATTAGAAATGTAGCTCCCCATTTCAAAAAAGTGGAGAACCTTCAAGAAGATTCAAAACATTCTCAGCAGCCTAAAATATTTGACTTGCCATCTTAATAATCCAATGTCACATAACTTTTGCAACGACACTGCAACAGTATGATGTAGCAGACCTTTCTCTAATAGAAAGGCTTACACATGGCTGCCTATGACTAAAAAGGTTCAAGCACCACAGTGGGACGCGAAGAACTCAGTGTTTGTATCTATAGTATTCCCTTCTTCTTTATGCTTGAGTGTTATTATAAATTCTTTTTGAAAAGGCTTTTGTAAGGCAATCAACGTGAGTAGATTTAGGAAGTGGTGAGATCAGTGTCATACAACCCAAAGTGTCACAGGTGGTTGATCAAGACTCAAAAAAGTCTACAATGTTGATTCAAGGCGAAGCAGTCTCATCAATGTTCTACTAGAACTAGATGTCAAGCATGGCATCAATTTGTTGGGTCACTATATCAATCCTACTCCAACAGTTATACGATTCAATATTAGCGAATATTTTTATTTTGGCGTGGACCCACATAGGTAGGCTTGGCCGAACTATGAATTTTGTGTCATATTTCTATCATCCTGCTCTACTTTGATTGATAATTGTATTTTATTGCTACTCAAGTAATTAATGAATTGAACTGTGTCATCCAAAATAAGAAACGTCCTAAAATGGTAAGATTAGTTGCAACCAAGAAAATTCTCTTGCAGATTTAAATCATAATTTCTTGTCTTATGAATCGTGTAGCATGTTTAATGGGGTCAAGTCAAAACCGAAAAATTCTATGTGGCAAAGCACATGCCTATTAGGCACCAGACACGCCACCACAGCTGCCACGTCACCTTGCAAACATCCATATGGCATGACAGTCAACAATCTCCTTAATTAGCACTGTTTAGTGAAAAAAACAACAGTGTGCAAACAGTGGTGCCACAGTCAAACCATGGACAAGTAAACAAAACATTCATTTGGCAAACATAGATATCATTCATTTATTCGTTTGTTCGTTCATGCACAGGTTCACATCAAAACAGAACAAACAAACAAACAAACAAACAAACAAAAAAGAACGCAACTGAAAAAAAAGAGTCATTAGTGGGTATTTTGTATTTTTTTTATGCTTTTAATTGTATTTAATGAGAGAAAAACGGTAATATTACTGTTTTTTTCATTAATGGTTGCACATTTTCAAAATGTTACTGTTTTCTTTCTTAGTTTTAACCTGTCCAAGCACTACCTCACACACCACAAAACTGCATTTGTCAGTCTTCATCTTCTTCTTTGTTCTCGCCTTCACGAATGAAAGGACCACCATGGTTAGCACACTTAGAGCCAGAAGAAGTTTGCCCTCACCTCATGTTCGTGAAACCTTAAATCGTTTAGGATAAAGCCCTTAGCTTGCAAATCAGTTCGCCCATCTGCAATTAGGAAATCTTCAGGAGAAAAATGTAGCATTCAAACTTCCTCTTCAGATGATGACACCCCTCTCGCCTACATTTTGACTTGTGTTGCACAGCAAAGAAAAGGGAAGGAGAAGAAAGGAGAAACCTTATCTCTTCAGCCCACTGATATTGCCTCTTCTATCATTTGATGTGCCCTTCTTTGAATCCCATGCCCTTATGGTAGAACTTGTCATGTCTCCTCCTGAATCTATTTTGCCTTCACCCCAAACTGTGAGAGAGGAGGAGACCTCTGTTTGTGCTGAAAATCCCACGTCCATAGGGTAGAACCTGTTGTGTCTCCTGCTAAATCTTTGTTGCCTTCCACCCAAACTGTGAGAGAGAGGCAGAGACTCTTGTTTGCACTGCAAATCTCACTCCTTATCCTCACATTAATCAGGAGGCTGAGACTACTCCTGAAAATATGACACCCACTGTTGCAACAGAGAATGCAAGTGGCACCACAATCTATGACCGCTGAACCTACTTCTTCCAACCATCTTGACCAAGAGAAAAGAGGAGAATGGTAACAGTGGTTAATCAAGGGACTCCAAAGAAGAAGAGGACTTTGACCAAAGTCAACACTTTTTTGCAAAAACCCTTCCCTTCTTCAATTTAGGCAAGCAAGCCTTGTGGAAGGCTATGCAATCAAAGAAATTCTTCATTGAAAGAGTAATCCACAAGGGTAATTTAACAAGGCCAACCTCACATCGCTTTCTCAAGTATGTGACTTGTCTTTCTTCTAATTGTCCTACTCTAGTTAAGTAGTTATAAGCAAATTTTGACTAAATATCAAGATGCCATCTTCTTCTCAGTATTCCCTTATCTACGTTACAAGGAATATGTTGTATTTCTCACCTTTAGTCATTAATGAACTCTTGGGGATGCCAGATGTGGCATATGACCAAGAGACCCCATTTGACATGGATGTGGACTTGGATGATGTCACAATGACACTCATTGGTGAAATAAATGCAACTTGACCCAGACCTAAAAGCACTAAGGCCTTTCTCCTCACAGTCAAAGACTTCCTCCTCCTCAAGCTTTCTCTCTCCACTTGGATGCCATCAGGGCACACTTCTATAGCCTTTCACGATCTTGCCTTACTTTTGTACATGATAAGAATGGGATTCCATTGATCAAATAATACTTGACACCATTGTCAAGACTGCATAATCCTCATCTTCATACATCAAATTGTTATTGCCCTGTGTCATCACTATAATCCTTACGAAGAAACATAAGGTCTCAATTGCCTCTGAGGATAGTGCAACAATCCAAGGGAATCAAATGGATTCAAACGAAATTTTCTAAAACATATCAATAAGCTAGACTCGTGCTACAAATGCGCCTTTCTAAGTCAAGTAATAGTGACCTGTCGAATACTGAAGCCTAACATTGGAGCCTCATAACATGTTGACAAAGACCTCCGAACTAAGGTCCCCAGAGAGATAATTATTCTCATCCCACCCAATTGCCAACTCGAGCGATAGAAAGCCACCCTTTTAGTACCAACTAGTAGTTTAGGCTCGGTCTAGTAAACCATTTGAACTCCTTTGGTTGACACCAAGGAATAAAAATTCAACTCCGCATTAAACTTCGACATTTGAAAGTTAATATTAAATCAAAGAGTTCGAGAAATTCGATATACTATGTAAATGTTAAAATATGCACAATTTCTATCAAAAATAATGAAAACAACTATAAATAAATATATTTTATACATAAAAGTATACATATAATGATTTTTAATGTGTATTTTAACATTAACAATATTTATTACATATTGCATTTGTTGACTTAAACTATTATAAAACAAGAAAGAAAGAGAAACTTATTGTCAAATTCTAATGGTCTTGCAAACATAAAACCTAGATCAATTGATCGTTGGCTCCCTAGTCGCTGCAAGCACAAGTGTATTCGATCTTCGCTTTCAATTACGACTCTCATTTCTTGTTCTTCTCTCATTGCCTCTCATCGAAGACTCTCAACTTATTTTTCTCTTCTATTTTTTCTCTCTATCATCTCTTCTCTAAAGTAAAACTCATTCTTCTCTCTTGGATAACCAACTTGTTAGTTGTATGTGTTTCGCTTTCAATCGTTTTCACTTATATAGTAAGATTTTTTTTTTTTGCAATATCTATGATTATACAAAAGAACTTATGTGCACCACCAGATTCTTTCAGTAAAAAAAATGCTCTTCTTTATGACTTTTATGCTTCTTTTTTTTATCTTTTTTTTTCAAAAATTGTCGAAACTTTGATTTTATGTGAACTTCACTTATTTTTTTCAAAGATTTTAACCAAATTTTATAATTTTACAATTACAAGTGAATATAGCTTCAATTATCCAAATTACCTAATCAATTCAGCTAATTTCGCCAAAATTCAACTAATTTTCATACCATGATTGACAACACCTCAACCTTAGTAAGGGAGGGGGTGACTATTAGATAGGGAATCCGAAAGTTCATGTGAAGAGGCTAGTAGAAGAGATCATCTTTCTGGAGTTGGAGTCACTGAAGTCGAACTGACAAGCATAAGATTCATTCAACCCAACTAGAAGCATTCAATAAAGATAGCAATCAAAAGTTGTCTGAGGACACCGATTTGCTCGTTGAAAAAATAATGTTCAGATATTGGGTATTATCTTGTTTCGAGTAATACTGTTGGTATGAGAGGGCCCCCATAGGATAAGACATTGAGGGGGAGCCACACTTCACAGCAAAAGAACAAGCCCTTCGAACTGTTCCTTCTACTTTTGCATGCATTGTACCAACAACCCTTTTGTCCCAATAGCAGCACTATGTGGAGTATTTGCAGGCTCATCCAGTTACTATAATTGTTGAACTACAATAGATTCAAGCCATTCTACCCTAGATAGAAGAACAACCACGTGTAGCTAAGGATCCTTGACATTGTTGGTTGCAAAAAAGGGCAAAATGTGAGCAGCTGGTGTAAAATTTTTTTTCGTTGGGCTGTTGGGGGATTTGTGTTTAGTGTTTTCAGCTGTGACTTTGTTTTCTATTCCATCTTTGATTCTTTCCTATATTTTTTTTCTTTGTGTTGTTTTAATGTGATCTCGTGCATGAACAATTGAACAAATGATGTCTATGTTTGCCTTATGAATTGTGAACATTCACTTTTCTGTGGTTTAATTGTGGAATTATTATTTGTATACGATTGTTAGGACCATCGTGCCACACAGATGTTTGCAAGATGATGTCGTAGTTGTGTTGGCATGTTTGGATCCAATTACATTCAATTTTTCAGTTTTGACGATAGGATTTAAGGGGCAATGGGTAGTACGGTCGCGGAGAACTAGTTCGCCTTTATAAAAGGAAGACAAATCGCAGATGTAGTTCTAGTGTGTGTTGGTGAAAGTGGATTCCAAGAAGGCATACTATATAGTTGATTGGGACTTTCTTGATTTTGTGTTGGAGAAAAAGGGGTTTCAAGTCAAATGGAGAGAATGGATTCAAGGATTTGTTTGGTCAGTTTCCTACTCTATCTTTATTAATAGGAGACCAAAAGGAAAAATTAGTGTGGAAAAAGGGTTAAGGCAAGGTGATCCCATCTCCCCCTTTCTTTTCACCTTGGTAGTAGATGTGTTGAGTCAGTTATTAGACAAGGGGAGGGAAGCTGGCTGTGTGCGGGGAGTTGTGGTGGGCAAGGATAAGGTGGAGGTGTCACACTTACAGCAGGCAAATGATGCTCTATTATTTTTGGGTGGGGAAAGTTCTAATATTGAGCAAGCTTTCAGTTTGGTTAGGTGCTTCTGTTGGACATCATGTTTGCGAGTTAATATGTCCAAAACTTGCATTGTTGGAATAGCATCATCAGAGGAGTGGGTTAAAGAAGGTGCAGAGAAGATTGGTTATGATGTAGGGGATGGCCTTTAAAGTATTTGGGAATATTGTTAGGTGGAAATTCAGGGGCTCAAGCCTTTTGGGATCTAGTTGTAGCCAAAGTGGGTAAAAGATTGAAGGGGTGGAAGTGCACGTTCCTTTCAAAGGGAGGGAGGCTCACCTTGATCAGTTCAATGTTAGAAGCTCTACCCACTTACTTCTTGTCTATTTTTAGAATTCACAAGAGAGTAGCTAATTAGATAGAGAAGTTGACGAGGGATTTTCTATGTGGTGGGAAAGACGAAAGATATGACATGCACTTTATAAAAAGGAGACAGGTTCACATGAGCAAGGATATTAGGGGTCTAAGGATTGGTAATGTAATGGCTAGGAACAGAGTGCTTGCAAGAAAATGGCTTTGGAGTTTTTCAAAAGAAAAAGACAAGTTGTTGGGGAGAGTAATTAGGAGTAGACACGATTTGAATGTCAATGGTAAAGATGTCGACCTTCAAAAAAACGCGACCTACCGAAGTCCATGAAAGTTCATTCACTCACTTTATCAATGTTTTGACCCTTTCATCAAGGTGAGGCTCGGTAGAGGAGAGATTATCCATTTTTGGGAGGATGTTTGATGGGGCACTGATGCTTTGTCAATATTGTATCCCGGACTATATAGATAGTCTTACGCTCAGAACTGGCCTGTCTTTATGTTTTTTGCCCCTCAGCCTATTTCTGCGATTTTGTGTCTAAATCTTCATTTAAGGTCATCTGAAGGTCCAGGGTGTGAGAAGGACAAAGCCTCCCTTAGAACTTAGCTAATAGAGTTTTTTATGACGGACAATGAGGACAAATTTGTCTGGATTATAGAAAGTTCAGGAAATTTTCTTCTAAATCCTTTTTTTCTTCCTTAGTTGACAATTCTTCCTCTCCTCCTTCCCCATTCTTGAAGTTACTTTGGAAGGCTCCGGTTCCTTCCAAAATTAAATTTTTGGCTTGGTTAGTGCTCAGGAGGAGAATGAATACAGGGAATATGATCCAACAAAGATTTCCTAAGTTTTTCTTATCCCCCTTTTGTTGCTTCTTATGTAAGGAATATGGGGAGTCTGTGGATCACATGTTCGGTCAGTGCTCTTTCACTTCCATGGTTCGGGAGAGCTGGAAAAGACAATTCCCTTTTGTTTGGGGATAGTGTTGCAGGAATCCCAACATTATGTTTGTCCCCATTGGGAGGAGGCTGATAGGAGGTGGAGGGCTCATTAAATGGTGGCTTGTTTGGCGGTGATTTGGTGTTTATAGAAATAGAAGAACACTCAGATATTCGAAGACAAGTTCACCTTCCCTATTGACATTTGGAAAGAATCTCAGTCTCTTGCTTCCTTGTCTATCAATAATGGTGCTCTTTCATTGGGATATTCGTTTGCGTATTGGCTGAGAGAATGGGGTAATATTCTATATGTGGGCAGGGCTATGTAACTGCGTTGTGTTCTTGGCAAGGGCCTTCCTTGATTGTACTTTTTCTCCTAAATGAATAAAATATTTTGTTTCTCTTAAAAAAATACTTAATACTTTTATAATTGCATTATCGTACCATTCTAGGACATTCTCTATTTTGAATATCATTGAATGGTAAAGTTTTCAAAGAAAGAAAGGAGAATATCATTGAGAATATTATTTCCTTTATCATATATGATTTGAATATTATCTTAATATCTCATATTCTGGTTTTGAAAGGAAAAGGTTCTTAAATTATCTCATCAACTTCTACTAGAACCAATTGTAAAACATGGTATTAGTGTGTTTTGAATCATTGTATCAGTCCTGTTGTAACAGTCATACTGCGCATTATCAATCTCGTATCTCATTTCTATTATCTTGCTTTATTTGGATTGATAACTGCATTTTATTATTATTCACGTAACTAATGAACCTAAGAGTACGGCTTGGTGTTGATCATAAAGACATAGGGGAACGAATGAATGAAACAAACGATTGAACGCACCTCCCCCTAGCATCACTCTTCTTATGTGGTTCTAATATATGGATAAACGTTTATAGCTTACCAAACCAAAAGAAGTAGAAACTAGGTCGTTTGATTTTATCCCTTAACATAAAGCGGAGATTTTTCCGTCATAGAGCGATCGACGTAATTCACAAACCTACATCCGTAAGCTTAGGAATAACCAAAATACATAACAAAAACGAATCGATCAAGCTGCAACTTCAATCTACAGAAAAACACTAAAACCTCAATTAAATTAGTCACTGACCTTTGTAACCGCATTTCCTCAGAAGAGCAGCAATTATCTGCCTTGTTGAATCATCGGCTTCAACCAACATAACTCTAATAAACATCCGATGTAATATATTCTCCCATCTCATCACTCCACCTTTCCTCTTCTTCTTCTCGACTTCTTCCTCTCCTTCTTCAATTTCATCTACCACCACCACTTCAATTTCACCGCCTTCTATCATCATTTGTAACATACAAAAGAAAACCCTAACTAAACCCTAATTCTCAAAGCAAAGCAACATTTTTCGTTTCTTCTGATCAAAGCTCGGTTCAATGAAGAAGAAGAAGAGACAGATCAGTTCTGCAATCTGAACCGCTCGAACCGCTAAAAATATCTTCCCTTTAAGTCAACAACACTTCCAGTAAAAAATATAAATATCCTCAACCTGGACCAGAAGCTACTTAACTACGCAACTAAGAAGCAATACACTTGTGACAGGTGTCACTAGAGTGGGACCAAACGCCGGTTTCTTTTTATTACTGCTTCCGTGGCTGAAACTGGACCACAGATTTGGATATTTTGTTCTGATTCCCGCTTTTACGCTTACTTGTGGACGAAACGCATCGCTGGAAACGATAAGAAGGATAGGATATTTTAATTTCCCAAGTGTGCCACGTCAGCTTTCATCTTGTGGCTGTTATCCACACACGTGTCTACATTTGGATGTCTATGTCTCTGCTTTTAACAACAAGCCGATCACCGCCCATTACTCACTCCTTGCCAGTACCTTCGCATTAACAAAAATATCCAATTATGTAGAAACCGTCGTACATGAAAAAATAATAATAAATAATACCAAATCAGTGGTTAAGATTTTAATGAAACACTTAGATTAACAAAAGATGCTGTACCCCTAGCTTTATTACGCCAAACGTACACCTGGAATGATTAAAGGTGGGCTCCACGCTAAGATCCAATGGACGGAAAGCTACATCCCATCAGCGTGAAAAGTAGGTCCCACGTCAAAGAA
>JAJIYU010010847.1:0-15742 GCA_030144865.1 Tinospora cordifolia
GGTGTAACTTGCAAACTATAGTGGATTCTTGAACTGGGCGAGGCCCCGCAGACGTAGGCTGTTGAGCTGAACTGCGTGAACATCTCCTTGTGTTGTTTCCTTTCCTACATTGTTTTTATTTCTTGCTGCACATCATTATTCCAATCTATTTACTAATTGCACAGAAATTTCAGATTGGTTCTAACTGTTTTAGTGACTCTATATTCTAACACCATATTCAAGATTATCATTGTTTCTTTGCCCTTGCCACCTTGTACGAGCCAACCACCTATCGTGAAGCTAAATCTGACCCATTATGGCAACAAGCTATGGCTGAAGTACTCCAAGCTATAGAAACCACTTGTACTTGGGATCTAACTGACTTGCCTCAAGGTAAGACTGTAGTAGGAAGCAAATGGGTGTTCAAAATTAGAACACGTGCTGACGACCCCATATAACTCTATAAGGCACGACTCATTGCTAGAGGTTTTACATAGGAATATGGTATTGATTATGAGGAAACTTTCGCTCTAGTTGCTCGTCTTACGACTTTTCGCTCTTTACTTGTGATTTCTGCTGTTCGCAAGTGGAAGATGCTCCAAATGGATGTTAAAAATGTATTTCTTAATGGAGACTTGCTTGAGGAAGTTTACTTACAATCTCCTCAAGGCATTGACAACCCACCAGGAAAAGTTTGTTGTCTTTGTAAAGCCATAGCTCTTATGACTCTGCTTTGTTTCTACGACGCACAACACAGAGGCTGGCCTTATTATTCTTCTACTTTATGTTGATGACATGGTCATTACAAGAGATGATGCTTCAAGAATTTATGCCTTACAAACATTTCTTGGCCAGACTTTTAAAATGAAATATTTGGGCACGCTAAGCTACTTCTTAGGCCTTGAAGTTACATCAAGCTCTGACGGATATTATCTTTCTCAAGCTAAGTATGCCTCTGATCTCTTATCTCGTACCGGCTTGACTGACACTAAAATTGTTGACAGTCCCTTAGAAACAAATGTCAAGTTACTACCCAATGATGGTACGCCTCTACCTGATGCAACGTTGTATAGACAATTAGTTGGTAGTCTTATCTACCTTACTGTTACTTGGCCCGATCTATCTTATGCTGTTCAGCTCGTGAGTCAGTTTATGCATGTCCCACGATCTTCTCATTATGCAACAATTTTACGTATACTTCGATATGTAACGAGTACCATATTCTATGGTCTTCATTTCTCTGCCCGTTCCTCCTTAGACCTTCATGCCTTTTTGGATGCTGATTGGGTCGGTCATCCTATTGATCGACGGTCTGTTACAGGATATTTGCTTTCTTCTCGAATCTTCATTAATCTCTTGGAAGAGCAAGAAACAAACATTTGTTTCACGCTCTAGTACAAAAGCTGAATATCGCGCTCTTGCCGATACCACTTCTGCGTTGTTATGAATTTGATGGTTGCTGCAAGACATGGGAGTTTCTTTTTTTGCTAGTTCCACTCTTCACTATGATAACATGAATGCCATACAAATTGCTCATAATGATGTGTTCCACGAATGAACAAAATACATTGAGATTGATTGTCATTTCATTCGTCAACACATCAAACAAAATACACTTTGTTTGACTCACGTCGCATCTGCTGATCAACTTGCTGACATTTTCACTAAAACACACCCACCTGGTTGACATTGACTCTTGGTTGACAAACTCAAGATGGCTTCCTCTCTACCACCTTGAGTTTGAGGGGGGATGTTACTATATCTTATAGATATTATACTATATCTATAAGATATTATAATTATATCTAAAAGATATTATTATATATAATTACAAAGATTATATTGTATCTAAAAGATATTATACTGTATCTTTTAATTTTCCTTTTTTTACCTATTGTACAACTATAAATAGCCTATTGTAGCATGTAAATAATCAATCCAGAATTCAAGGAATTCAATTGTTTACAATGCCCTTTGACCAAAGATCTCTAATATAAGCCCTAAATATGAAAAAGCAAAAAAAAAAAAAAAAGTTGGAAAACCCCATTTGTGGCCCTACAGTAGCTTAGATAGTGAATAGTCTCGAGATATGCATAAAGCTGGTTCAAATACATCGTGGGAAATGAAAAAAAAAAGGGCCTTAATAGAGAAAATTGTCATTCAAAAACATAACATAATGATTGGCTACTGTTTTGATGGCCTGCCATAGCAACCAAGGCTTAAATTTTATGCTTAATTATCAACAACAATAACACTAAAGAGAGTTCTCTTTTTTCTTTTTTCTTTTTTTTTTTCATCTGAGTATTAACTTCAATATTTTTCAGTTTTTAGAATGTCAGCATTTCAAATGAAATTAAACTTGATTTACTACAACCACAATGTCACCTGTTAAAATTACAAGAAAATTTTAAAAAAAATATCCAGTAAAAAAGAAAACAAAGGCTAAGGTTGGTTTGCATTAATTAAGTAGATCACCTCATCTTAGTTTTCAACTTTTCTGGGAACACATTGCCAATGATAAGTACTAGTTGTTCTTATTTCTTAAGAAGCATCTCCAACGGTTCCCTTACTCTACATGTTCTTAAGATTATTTGCTGTCATCAACAAAACAAGGGTAGCCACAAACTTTGAAAGCTTTTGATTTTGGACGAATTAATTGAGCTTTAACGCTTTAACGCTTTATTCGATCAACCTACGCTCTACAGAAAATCCTCCTAGTAATCAAAAACAGAATGCTACTTCCATTAATGTGGGATTGTGGATCTACTATTCTCATCACCTTCAATACTCATTAGCAATCTAAAAAATGCTCAACTATGAACACCAAAATTATTGGTGTACCAACCTCAAGAGAGCCCAGTCCTAGGTTACCTATCCTATCGACAACACCCCAGGATAGCTTCTAAGAGGATCTGAAGACATTAATTAGATCTTTTACATGCCCAAATCAACAGGCGCGCACGCGTGTATATACATCAGTATGTATTTCTCTAATCTGTTAAATAAAGTCAAAGCAGAAGCAATGGGAACAAGATTGGCTAAAATTTGATACCTGAAGGGCCGATAATGGTGGCGATCCACTGGTAGAGATTGTCACCTTTGGGGCCAGCTGAACAATCCTGAGGTGGGTCTAAGTTGAATTCGCTCATCTCTTTCTGTATTCTCTTCCCTGATGCCGAAACCGACGTTGTCGAACACCAAGACGAAGAGATTGCTCTTCCCCCACCTCCCCCGCTGCTCATATTCTTCCTCCACCAACGACCAACACCACTCACTCGCTCACTCTCAGTCTCTCTCTAAACAAAGATAAAACTAGTGAGGAGTAGATGACGGTGACGATGATGTAATGGGTTTAAATTGAAATATTTTGATTAAATTGATCCTGGGTATGAAACTTCAGTTACATAAATATTAGGTAATTTATTGCCCAACCTATATGAATTTCAGTTTTTGAATTTATGGTGCAAATAGGGTACTTAAAAATGTGCAAAATTTTGCTAATTTACTTAAACATTGAAAAATTGTTCATTTCTGGGTGTTTCCAACGTTCTTTTGATCGGAAGAAAGAAGAAATGTCAAGAATATGCGACATGAAGCTTTGCGCCTCCAATTAGTTTTAGTTGAAGATCTTCGTAAATTAGTGATGAGACCTGGCTAGTTGTATTGATCTTGAAAGATTTTAAAAAGGAGAGAAAAATGGTGATCCATTCACAGATCTCTTTTGGAAGTAAAAAGTTGTGAAAGTCTGAAAGAACTCACAACCTAACCAGAGCAAGAACAAGCAACAGAAACAAGAAAAAAAAACAAAAAAGGAAAAAATGACTACAGTACAGAATAAATGTTACAAAGTTTCTGGGCATCTCTACAAAACCCTTTACAAGAAGATTAATCAACAATCCTGGTGGCTCTGCAGCAACCAAAAAAATGCAATAACTATACTTCTCAAACTTGGGCAAACTGAAGAAGAAGTACTGCCGGCAAAAGAAGTGTAATGGCAAGAATTTGCAGAGCTGAACCATGTCCATCAGGACCTGACGGTCCAAATGCTGGAGGAGAAAACGGGTTAAAGCTCGTATTCGAATCCGAACTGTTGAAAAAACAAAAACAAAAACAGAAAAAGGTAAATGTAATTCAGGGTTCAAGGTAATTTAAGAAGAGAGCAACTGAATATAATTTCTAGCAAGTTCTCACCTTCCTGCATAAATGCAAGATCCATGACCTGTAACATTCATTTATGGAATCTCTTAAAAAAATGAAACAACTAAAATAATGGGAAAAAATTGCATAAAATGGAAGCAGAGAAACCTACTGGGATTTATGGATGTAATTGTGGCTGTACCATCAAAATCGCAAGTGCCACCAGAGCTCTGCATTCTATGGAAATAGTCATTGTAAGCATAGGAAGAATGGTTATAGATGTTGTTAGGTTCATAACAAGGCCGCCCTTGTTGAATTGCACTGCAATTCGCCTGCCCCAGTCCACAAGCCCAATCCAAACCATTCTTCAATGCATTAGGATCTGCGTCTGGTTTAGCAATACAAAACATTCCAACTGCTGAAGAATTATCGGTGACCCTGCTTGAAGATCTCAGACTCAAAGGGTAAACAGCAGTTCCATTTGCAAAAAGCACACCCCAATTCTTCTCAGAAATTGGCCCTGGGCGCTTATCCTCATTGAACAATTCATATATGTAAGCATTTACTGGTATTGATGGCTGGCTAGGAGTGCCTGAATTGTTAAGTACTCGTTTGATAAGATTGTTGTTGTAGGTCTTTGCATTGTCCAACTTGGCATCTGGTTCATTTGCTCCACCAAGCCATGGCCAACCTGTTTCTGTCACAATGACTGGAATCCCAGATAAATTTAGGGCTTCCATGGAGTAGTAAACAGCATCAACCATGGCATCAAACATGCTCAGATAAGGGAAAAGAGTATTGGAGTCAACAATCTGCTTAGATGGAGGAAGTGGTCGGAAAAGGGCATAATCAACAGGAAAAATCCCATTTCCCTCTATGTAACCATAATAAGGGTAGGCGTTTGTCATGTAAGATGACCCTGTGCTCTTCAGAAACTGGAGAAGCTGGAATATTGTGGAGTTCCAAGTGGAATTAAATGTGGCAGTGGAGGGTGGGAAATACTTGGGAATGATGTCCATAGCCTGAGGGCTCGAGACCTTGACCTGAAAATTAAGGTCAGCGGCCACCAGAGCACGATGAAGGTTGTTCATGGCGGGAACTAAAACTGGAGCAGCATTAGGGATTGTAGTAAGAACTTCACTGCCAACAGCAATGTAGGTAATATTGGTTTCGGGAAAATAGGCTGCGACGTTCTTGTTGACCCATGATGCTGCTGTTGAAGGGGATTGGCCAACTCCTAGAACTTCTTCATTAGTGACCCCAATGATGACCTCAATTCCTGTGTTTGCAAGAGCACTTAAGATGCGACGGTCCGCGTCGTACAGTCGAACATGATTAATCTGATGAGCTTTAAGTATTGAAACCAATTCCGTGGCCGATGGAAAGTTAGTTATATCAGTACCTATGTTTACTCCAACAAATGCACCTAAAAGATGATAAAAATAAATAAATAAATAACCTGCATGTCTAAGCACTAATGACAAACCCTAGTAACAGAAAAAACACTCAAGCAAACCCTAGTAACAGAGAAAACAAGAAGCCAGCATATGAACTTCTAGTATTAGGTAACGCATTGGACTACCTGATCCATTGGAGAGCATAAACATGATGAACAAAAGCATGCTTCTCCACCATTGTTCAGGAAACATTCGCCCCAAAGATTTACAATTGCAAACTGTCCACCCTTGCCTTTGGTTGCACTGGAAAAATCAATTTTGTTTTAGTATATATTATGGATCTTTTTGAATGTTCAAAAATTGAAATATATAAATTACACGTCATTAAGTTTGTTTCAAAGGACGACAATGGAAAAGACATGAGAGATCATATGTAGTAGTTTAGCTTAAAAAGGAAGAAAAAAAAAAGAAGAGAAAATAATACCTTCCAGATAAAGAAGATGAAGAAATTCACTTTTGACAACAAAGAAAATTATATCAAGAAATGTAGATTTTAACTAAGCTTGTATTTGTCAAAAAAAGTATTTTATGAGAAAATCTCATTAATGGTGCAATGCAGTGATGAAAGGCGGAAACCTATACAACCCACAAAGAGTCTTAAGATTTTCTTAAATGGAAAGAAATACTGTCCACCTTCTGATGGGGAAAAATATGGAAATTGATAGGACTTTGATTTACAATTGCAAACTGTCCACCCTTGCCTTTGGTTGCACTGGAAAAATCAATTTTGTTTTAGTATATATTATGGATCTTTTTGAATGTTCAAAAATTGAAATATATAAATTACACGTCATTAAGTTTGTTTCAAAGGACGACAATGGAAAAGACATGAGAGATCATATGTAGTAGTTTAGCTTAAAAAGGAAGAAAAAAAAAAGAAGAGAAAATAATACCTTCCAGATAAAGAAGATGAAGAAATTCACTTTTGACAACAAAGAAAATTATATCAAGAAATGTAGATTTTAACTAAGCTTGTATTTGTCAAAAAAAGTATTTTATGAGAAAATCTCATTAATGGTGCAATGCAGTGATGAAAGGCGGAAACCTATACAACCCACAAAGAGTCTTAAGATTTTCTTAAATGGAAAGAAATACTGTCCACCTTCTGATGGGAAAAATATGGAAATTGATAGGACTTTGATTTTCAGAAATATAAAAATTGGAGAACAGTTCTCTGAGCTTTATGATATCAAAAACACCAATAACATTAATTTCACAGAAAAATAGCAGAATGTTTTAGAAGATCATCTTTTGTCAAACATCAACTAACTCAAGTATTGCCAAACGCCATATTTGGAAGCATCATAGCATTTTAGTAGACCTTAGTAAATTCGAAAACTAAGGACACTCAATCAAGATGCATGTAACACAAATCCAATTAAAACATCTATATCCATTACGGTGTTTCCTCTTTGTATTAGCTTGAACAATCCAACATGCAAAAAGCATAGATATATGAACAAACAAAATAGTTACAATTTATGCTACTGGGACTTGAGTAGGGGTGCACAGGTACATATCTAGAGGTTTGACTTGTTCATTTTCAAATTTTTGGGTATGGGGACTTAGCTGTGTTATACGTAGTTTTTCCCTTTTTCCTAATTTTTACCTATTCACTGTCCCTTGTTCTCCCATTCAAGCAAATTTCACCTGTTAGTCATTGTCTTCTTTCATCTTTTCTCTTCTTTTGCATTGGAGAATCTTCATTGTTAAAAGTATAAAATCCGAAGGGTAAAAATATCATCCTACATGTCATATCATGAAGTGTATGATACAAATATGTCGGGTTTGCTCATTTCAAATTTTGGGGTGTGGGGACTTAGCTGTATATATGTAATTTTCCTGTTTTCTATTTTTCACCTATTTATTGACTATTTTGTTCTCCCATTCAAGCAAATTTTCACCTATCAATCGTTGTCTTCTATCATCTTTTCTCTTCTTTTGCATTTACACCATCATAATATTATAAAATCTTAAGTGGCAAATACAAATATCATACTCATGTCATATTATAAAGTGTAGGACCCAAGTACGTTAGGTTATAAAAAAGAGTCTGAGTAAGAGGCAAAGGTAATGGATGTATTATTCTATTAGTCTATAAAGAAAAGTTCTTGTCACTAGCATTATGTCTCATCTACTAAGTTTAATAAATTAAAACTCCATGAGGCGCCTGCTAATAAACCATTTCAAACACAGCATACTTCAAAAAAATAAATAAATCTGCCTCAAGAGTTTGCTGATTTGCTTCGTAAAGCCTGAGTTATAATGAATATTTGTATCCTCAAATACAATTTTATGAATTATTAATGCCTAATGAAAAAGTATCTCCACTAGAAGAACACATTAATCCACATGATTACTAAAAAAAAAAAAAAGTAATATGACTGGAATGGTGTTATCCACTGATAATATACAAGATCAAAGATTATGTATGCCTAATTTTCATCACTTCACCTCAAGAATCCAGAAGTCTAAACATGCAAAAGCAAATGAAAAGGAAAGTTTGACCCAATCACAACTTACATGCCAATGAATAAAATGGCAAAGAAGTTCCTCAAGCCTATAGAATTAGGAGCAATGCCAAACTTTCAGGTGGATATATTTATATTTCACAAAAAACTGCATGGTCAATTTGTCCATTCTTATACAAGTTTGAACCAAACATTCTCCTTAAAAGAAGTTGAAGTAGATTCTATAGATTTGTCCATCAAATTTTCCCAAAGGGGAAACCATGGTTCAGGTGCAAGGTCAAGTTAAAAAGATAAGGCGCCAAAAGAAAAAGTTCTATTTGGTGACTTGAGAATTGAGATTAGTATCTATCTCCCTTTTTAGAATTTAGCCTACTTCATATTGATGCACCCACCAACTTCCACAACCCCTAGTTTATCAGCTAGGAGATGCCCTAATGGCAATACAAGCTGCCAAGCAACTCTTAAGAGACATTCTATCCTTTGATGTAAAGCATACATGTAAAACTCTTCAAAAGAAATTTTAAATAAATGAGGCATCTAAGTTCAGTGTGGTGGGATTGGGAAGTACAGATACGAGATTATTCCATAAGTTGGAAACATGTATGGTTCAAATCAGCTAGCAACTATCTTATTGCTTGTAGAGAATTTCCCTCCCAAGTCTTGACTAGCCATAACAACCCGATGTTATTGCATCAAGTAATGGTACATTTGAGACGTGAGACAAAGCCACTGCAAATTGCTTTCAGCGTGCACTATCATGCAAGTATTAAGGCCACAACTACGTCCTCAAACACAAAGTTTAAATACTTACAACCTCAAAAGAGAACAAGGAAATAAGGAACAAAAATAGACAAACTTATGCATCTAGGGCCCATTTAGACCCCAACAAGATGACAAGAATAAAAGCAGGGCGTTGTTAATCATAAATACAAATAAACAAAATAAAAATATTGCTATGTCAAGGGGATAAATAAAGGAATTGACTGAAGCAAGTATGCAAGCAAATAAAGAGAGCTCCATAAAAGTCTAGAGAACTTAAAATTGCAGAACCAAGAGTAGGTCGTGTTGGGAAGCCTTGGATTTTAGCTAGTATGAATATTGTCATACTTCCGAGTAATGGCAAGTGAAGAGAGAATAGGATAGAAGTCAATCAATTATTTTCAATTCATTAAATGGTAATTTGCAAATTATATCCTAAGATATTTAAAGACAAGTAGAACTTCTAACCTAGCACCAATAAGTATTCTTAACCAAACTTGAAGTCTATTAAAATCATAATTGAATACAACTAACTCTAAAAAAAGTTACTTTAATAAATTAAAATAAATTTACAAATAATCTTTAATTATTTATTTAGAGATAATGGTCTTGTATCCCATGTCCATCCTTCTCGATGTGAAAGAACTGGAGTCCAATGAGTTACAATAATAGTGTTGCTCCAAAAGGTCAAGACCAAGGCACATGAAATTCATCTAAAGGAATCCACATATCACCAATAGTAGGATGACATTGCTTAGTAGCCAAGTAACACAAAAAAGTGTAAACATAATAATTGGAGCTAGAGACTCAAAATACGTCAATAATACAATAAATGTTGAAGACAAGACTTATATTAGGGTAGAGTAGCCGAATACACATTAGACCAAGTTTTCTGAAGAATAGGAAGAGGGATAGGGGCTAGGGATGCAAGGTGAAATGTCCAAAGAGAGGACAATCTAAAATTTAATATCAATAAAAGGACTAACATTAATCAACAATAATTAGGTGGTCATGAGATCAAACCAACAGACAGGCTACAATATTAATCTTAGATAAATCCAAAAGTAGATTGATTTAAAAAAAGAGTAACTTAATTTATTTAAATCTAGTCAAACTCAACTTTACGAACAAGAAATCCCAATTATTTATTTTGAAACATACAAAATCATCCTTAAATAACGTTTAGACATCTTCTAGGACCTCAAGCTCCTTCTAAGATGAGACTAGAGAAATACATGGTTTATCCTTGGAGAAAGAAAGATGGAACAAAGAGTTTAGTAAGGGTGGTCACGGCCTTGGAGTAGTATGTAAGGATAATGATTGACTATGAGGTCAAATTAGTACCTAATTGATATTAAAACACTTTTATGAGATGCAGCAGGATTTGTACTAGCTGTATACTAGACATTGTAACCAATAGGGACGCCATTTCGACAATTTAATCCTAAGTTTTTCATATAGTTCATCCATATATTTTTCTTTCATGGTTGTTTTTATGTTTGGTTTGTTCTTTAAACTCATGAAGTTTGTGAAGGGTAGTGTCACCATCAATGAGGTCACAATTTGCAAGCAAATAATGTCTTGCCAATGTTAAACGGGTTGAAAGATAAGAAGCATGGAAATTGACAATTAAATTGAGGAATTAAAGAATGCAATTAGATGATTAATTGACTAGTTCAATAAATCAACAAAAGAAATTGACAAGTAATAAAACAAAGAATGATAAAATTCAAACAATAACAATTTGACTGGGTTGTACTGATCACAATGGTTACAACAAATAGAGGCAACAGTAGACAAGCGAAAGAATAAAGGAGAGGACAAAGAAGATGAGAGCCTTTGATATCAAATAATGGCTAATGGATAAAGAATAAGAGAGAAGTCAATAAATTCTTTGCAATTAATTTAATGATGATTTCTTCATTACGTCCAAAGACATTTATAGACAATTATGCTATCCTACCTAATACAAAGCAGGACTTTTGAACAAACTCGAACTCTATGTAAAATCCTAAATGAATAAAACTCTAAAACAAATAACCTAAATAAGCAAATAAACTAAAATATAAGTAAATTCCTGAATAATTTATAATGAAATCATTATAAATTACGGACATTTATCGTCCATCACCATTAACCACCTTTTACCTCAATGTGGAGTTCACAGTATAATCTTAAGACAACACCATAGTTCACTTAAGAAGAAAGGAAGCAGTTCAAAGAGGCAAAAGGATCAAATAGAACAGGATATGACAGACCCCCAAAGTTCAACACTTACCACACCCTTATGCAAAGACATGTTTAATGCGTCCCCTTGCAGAATTAAAGATGAAGAAAATAACCCAACAAGCAATTACAGAAGCATACTCTTAAAGGGAGGTTCGTGTATTCATACAACTAGTTAGGTCGTTCTGGGTCCAAAAAGTGCTCTCTTTTAGACATATTTTGGTTATATCATTACAAATACTCCTCGATTCTGTTATAATAGTTCATCCAAGCAAACATCCAGTAAACTGAGACCAAAACACATAATAAACCCTAGCTCACCTAACGGATGCCCAGAACATGACAAACCATCAAAAACAAAACACCCAGATGGCAGAAAACCAGAAATTTCAGGGCAAAAATGAAAACACTACCGGAACAACTGCCAAAAACACTCCATCCAAGTACTACAAAAAAATTGCAAAAATCGAACAGTATAATCAAATATAAATTGTTAAAAATAACCTTAGTAAAACAGCTGCTGCTTGACACTGTGGAACTGGGAACAGCCAAAAGAAATGCTTCCGAACATAGATTTCAGGGGCATAAAAAAATATTCATAACAATATAAAAATAATTACAGAGAAAAGCTGAAAGAAATATTACCTTATTAGCTTCTCCAATCTCAGCAGTGGATTCTTGGCTGAAAAGCTCATATATTGTGAGAACTGTTCTTTGTTAGTGAAGTTCGTATATATTATATATATGAAGAAGAAAACTGTGTCAGTCTGCATAATTTTTGTCCTTCGAATCTATTTTCTATGATGCTGTAAGCCTCGAATCTATCGAAGTTGTCGCCATTCACAGTCATTAGGCGGTGCCGTAATAATGGATTCCTAAACCTCGGTGGAAGCTTGATTTGTGTCATTAGAAAATTTTCAAATTCTAAGTTTAACATTTGAGTTTGAAAGATGAACGGTAACCAAAAGCATTGCAACTTCATTTCCCATGGCATATATATGCTTCCAGTGGAAAGATGTACAACAATTTATGCTTTTAAAAATATTTTAGTTTTTTTTTAATGTAATTATTGCCATTATATTTGCAGTATAATTAAAACAATAACAATTATTATGGCATCTTCAATGGTGCCTAGATCATGAGCACGCCAGCTCATGAGCACGCTAGCTCATTGTCTGGGTGCCACGTAGTTAAAAATAAAAATAAAAAAGATGTTGAGCGCTTGGTCTGCACCGAGCGTTCAACAATCTATTGTTGAGGGAGCGCCACCTCAGCAGGCAATAAACCCTTATTGAGGTTGCCCTTATATTTGCGACTACACATCAGAAATATATGTACTAATTTTTAAGATATCTCCAAATTACCTTCAACTTGAAATATATATATATATACAATCTCTAAAACATAGAAATTAAGGATAGTGTGGTAATATATACTAAAAGTTTTGCTACTTATTAGAATACTTAGAAGTGTTTTTTAAGACATATTCAACCTTTACACTAGAATGGTATCACATTATTTTAGAATAATTTTATTTTCAATCTATCTACATCATTTCTAACACTATTTTATATTTTAATATTTATATTTGTATTATTTAGGTTATCTTTTGCACCTTTGAAAATATTTATAAAAAGAAGTTAAAAACAAGAGAGAAATAATGTCGTGGGCATTACAATATCACGATATATTTGATTTAGGTTTTAGCATTGAGTTGGTGATGTCCTAGTACAAAAAGTTTGTCATATCTATGAGTTATTAAATTAAAAAGTTACTTTTGGAACTCTAGCAATATTTTTCCTTCTAAAATTATGGAATTTGTGGTATCTTTCACTATTCTCAGCCATATTTCTTAAATAAATTGTAAGATGTAATTAAATTAAAAAGTTTTCTAAATTTGACAGCTGGAAGTTTTTTCTTTTCTTTTCTTTTTTTCTTTTCGGTTTTTTTTTTTTTAACTCTCTCTATTAGTTCTTAACTTGAGAAAAAAAAAAAAAAAGATATATATGATAGCAACTAAATGATTCCTATAACCTTATAAATGAATCCTAATATGATAGTTTCTACCAGCCTCTCCATCACCCAACTCCATGATATAAATAGTACAGATAACACATGCCTACAATGAAACAGTGAAGAAAATAGGTAAAAACATCAAATTTATAGCAAAAAGATAAATGTATACAATTGTTTGCAAGCACATTATCCCAAGATTATCACTATGCTTATGTTTACGAGATTAACATGGGCAAGTGGCTTGAACATCTGGGTTCTAATTGGGTGAGATATAAGTTGAAATCACCTTGAATAACTGAGTATCCAACCCGTTGATTTGTATAGTGCTCTCTTGTAGATGAGGTGGAAAAGGATGAACTTCCAAGTTTGCTCACATCTTTTAGCATACACAATCTTCCCCTGAGTATCAGTAAATTGTTCGAATTTATCTAAAATTCCAAACGTTTCCCACTTTGAACTTTAACTCTAATCCTCATTAATTTCCTATCCAGAATCGATCCATCCTTAACTTGAACTATTAGGCTTGTCTCACAACTTATAAAGCATAATAATATTTGTTTCCAATTTGTTTTTATACTTAGTTTATAAACCTCAATCAACTGAACATTTGACTTTTCCCTTCATTCTTCCCATTGAGCTTCTTAGCGGTGCTCATCAACCCAATTAACCCAACCGAATCAACAACCCCAAACCTTTTGAGTTGGGTTGTGGGTTTGCTACCACAACTCGATTAAACCCAATCTAAATTGAAGTGAACCCAAAATTCCTCATTACAAATCCTCCCTAATTACAGTCACACAATGCTTCTCCCATAGTTGTAGCTCATAAGCGTAGTCTTCTTCTTCTTCTTCTTCTTCTTCTTCTTCTTCTTCTTCTTCTTCTTCTTCTTCTTATGGCAGCTTGTAGTCCACTGCTTCTTCTTTTTGTTCTGGTGGCCAAGAGTTAGTTGCTACTTCTTTTCTTTTTCCAGTAGCTTGCAATCTGCTACTTCTTCTTGTTGTTCTAATAACCAAGAATCCACTACTACTGCTGCTACTACTACTACTTCTTTTTCTTCTTCTTTTTTTAGTGGCTAGCAGCTCTTCTTGTTCTTCTTGTTTCAGCGACTAGCAACTATCCGCTATTCCTACGACTAATAAACCAACCCAACCCAAACCGAACTTGAATGATTTTGGTTTGGGTTGGGTTTAGGGATAGATTGGTTTAAGCTGTGTTTATATTTTTCAACATGAGCTGTTTGGGCTGAGTTGTGGGTTGATAATTATCCTAATTGACCCATCCCATTAACACTCCTAGAGCTTCCTACTCATTGCATCTACAACCATGTTTGCTATTCCTAGATGGTAGTGTACTTGAAAGTCTTAATTCTTAGGAAATTCAATCCATCTCCTTTGTCTCCACTTCAACCTTGTCTACATGAAGATGTACTTCAAACTCTTATGATATGAGTAGAAGTCAATTTTCCCATAAAGATAATGCCTCTAGATTTTCAATGCAAACACCACTACAACCAATTTAAGTCATGCATAGGATAACTTTGCTTATGTGGCGTCAACTATTGAGATGCATAAGTTACTACTTTGCCTTTTTGCATTAGGACTGCTTGCATCCACGCCATTCCTCAACACATTTGTGTAGAGTACGTACCCAATACCACAAGTGAGGGTGATTAGCTTGACATTGGTTTAACTAATCGAGAAAAGTCATGAGTTAACCTTTGGGATTAACCCACTAGCCCCAGAAAAGCTCCTAATCTCAATTACTATCTTAAGTTGCTTCCAAATGGTCATTGATTCCACCTATGTTGGGTCTACTAATTTCCCTTTCACTAATACCTTATGTCCCAAAAACTTGACTGCTTGCATCCAAAACTCGCAATTCTCAAACTTTGCATAGACCTTATGTTGTCTTAGTGTCTCCATAACTATACCCAGGTGTTCTTAATTATAACAACCCAACCCTTGGACATTGTCACTCACACCACTAACTGAGCGTCTTCATCTCTCGCCTCAAGACGGAATCATATGCAATCACTCTTGCCATTAGTATTCGGAGACTGGGAAGTTGCTTTGTGTTCTTTTCCTTTCTTACACCATCCCAATAAAATATTAGAGTGTGAAAACATAAATAATAAACCTTATGTAGAATTAAAAATGGGGATGGCATGGTAACTAAAATTAATCAAATGATGATTAGACTCATAAAATAGGAATGAAATACTCTAACCCTGTGACCTAAGTTCAAAATGCAAAACAACTAAACATAAATAAAATGTGGGTCCCTTGGCTTACAAACTCTAAGCAAAAGTAAACTCCTACTATACAACCCCAATGGTGGATTGCATCAAGCTACTCCAATAGAAGCCAATTACTTGCCCCTGAGGAAGTATCTTTAGTGGTTACCTGAAAAATAGATTAGTGGCGGTGAGCTCAAGAGCCTAGTAGATTTTAAACAAAAACGTATCGAATATTATAATAATCAGAACACAAACATGTAATACCCCAAAATTTAGTCAAATAATTTAAAATAAATTAAGTGAATTAATAGATTTTAAGAAAATTTTTGGTGCAAATTGTGGGTTGGCAAATGAAAAATAAAATATATTAGAGATATAGTAAAAATTAAGCAAATAAGACCTTAATTTGATAATTAAATAAAAATTAAGGTTTAGTAGAATTAATTATGAAATTTAAGGAA
>JAJIYU010010848.1:0-15762 GCA_030144865.1 Tinospora cordifolia
TAAACCTGCACAAACATTGAAAACCTTTCTCGGGCATTATATTCATATAAAAATGTTAGAAATAACATTAAATCATGCTAAAATGATGCAACAATGCTCTAAATGCATATTGTACTAAACATAAGCAAATATTCTAAATTTTCCGTTACACTAATGCATATTATACATAAAATACGTAAAATATAATTAGTCTGCTATGCAACTAGCACTATTATAACAAGAGAAAGGAACCCCTAGAGTTCTAAGTGGGTAACAAAGTATTTTTAAGAATCAGTCCTCATAAGGGTATCAAGAGGTTTGGATTCAAGGGGAAGCTATCACCAAGATTTGTCGGATCCTTTGAAATACTTAGGAGAATTGGAGAATGTGTTTATGAGTTGGATCTACCAAACTAGATGACCTCAGCTCACAATGTGGTCCATGTGTCAATCCTGAAAAAGTATAAACTAGATCCTTCTCACATCATCCATTGGGAGAAAGTAAACATCCAAAATGATGCCACTTATGAAGAAGCGACAATTAGAATCCTTGATCATAAGGTAAAGAACCTGAGAACTAAGGATATTCCTTTAGTTAAGGTACTATGGATACATTATGGAGTTGAAGAAGCTACTCAGGAGTTGAAAAGCAAAATGAAGACCAAGTACCCACAGTTGTTTACTAGAATCCCCTAAATATGTACAAATTTTGATGACAGAATTTTTTTTTAAGGAGGGTAGGTTGTAATACCCTGAAAACTTGTACTAAATGAAATGAAATGGTAAATGAAGACCAACTAATTTCTAGAATCCATTAGCAAGTTCAAATGTGTTCAGAAACCTCTCACGAGATTGAAATTTAAGAAAAACGAACAAAATAAAATGAAGTAAACACCTTGAATGGCCTAAGCATCCAAAATTCATCTCATTTGCACAATTAAGGGTTCATTTACTTAACATACTTCAAGGGAATCTAAAATTAGGAAAGAAAATAGGAAAAAACCTAGCCAATTGAAAGATATGAATTATTATTAAATTCATGTGAACCCAAGAGTGCTAAAATCCTAGCCAAATGAGAGAATATGAATTTATTTTAAATTCATGTCGACCTAAAAATGTATGAACACCCCTAAGCATGTGCAAGTCACATGGGTGATCATGTTAGCATGACATGATCAGGTGTGTCACCTTATGTAATCATATATACCATGCTCTACACACCAAAAATGTCCCAAATAATCCAAATTAGAAGTTGTTAAAAAATGTTTCTAAACACCTAAGGAACAAGATTAGAAGTTTCTAATCCAAGAATAGAAGTTGCTGAAAAATCTTTCTAAACACCAAAGGAATTAGATTAAAAGTTTTTAATTCAAGAATAGAAGTTGTTGTAAAATGTTTCTAAACACCTTAGGAACAAGATTAGAAGTTTCTAATTCAAAATAGAAGGTTGTCAAATATTGTTGATTTGGTGTGCACAAGACAAGGAATCAATTACCAAAACATATTAGAAAGTTAACTTGCTCACAATATCACACCTAGATTAATGTCCAAACAAGGAATGGTAAGTATTCTAAATCCTTTTTGTGTTTGCACATAATAGAAAATCAAATAAGGCTCATATCTTGTGTTTTTACTATGAAACATCCCAGTTCTCGGTCATTTGTTTCTGTCACGTCCGTCACGCATGGAGAGACGCACCATTAAATGTCAACTCATATGTCATCTGTCGACTACCAAGATGTTACTTTTCTCATATTCTATTCGTCTGGATATACCAAATCTCATACAAATAATTCATCAATCTCTTAGAAACACCAAGAGACTTCAATAGGAGATAAAATATAAAAAATCTCATCAAAACTCTTGGATTAAACTGAATAAAACTAGACATAAAGTATTCAAGTAATAGTATTAAAATAGACCCATATGGCCCAATACTGACTCCTAAAAACAATAAAACAAAACCAATAAAAAGGGGTCATTTGCCCAGTTCGACTAATGTTCATAAACAGAAATAAAGCAAATCAAATCATAACCTCTTCAGAAAAATTTGTGAATTTCTAAACAATACCTAATTGTACTGTAACTCAAAACGTATCAAAGATCACTTGAAATGGAAATGTTGGGGTGAGCTCGAGAGCCTAGTGGATCTTATATATTCCATCAATAACATTATTTAAAACAAACTCATAACATGTAAAAACTTATCATACATTAGTCATTTCAAACATTAAGTTGTCAACAATTGTTAATTAGATTGAAGGGTCTGGCCCTAGTGTTTTCTCATCATTATCTTGTTAGAGAAAATGAGGAAAATGAATTATGTGCCATTTTCCAATGGGATAGGGGCACACCCATTACCCAACCCAAGAACTAGGGTCACACCCATTGCTCCATCACTAAAGAATTAGGGTCACACCCATAGTTCTATTATCGGGAACTAGGGACAAACCCATCGTTCCTTATCACAAGAACACCCACAGTGATCCCATGGACCGCTACAATAGTACGTGGTTCAATTCTCAATTTATCTTTGCTAGTGTATCAACAACATTTCATGATAAGCATGGTTATCATTTCATCATGTATAACATATCGTGGTACAATAACGTAATCATGTTGATCATCCCATAAAAACACATAGCAGCAATCATCTCATGTTATAAAGCATTGTAAACATTGAACATGGACATATAGCTCATGTTATTCTGATAGTCATGCATTCATGTCATTCACGAATCATATAAAAAACATCCTAACATGCTTCTAGGTATTCAAGCAATGTAAACACACTATATGTTTAGTATTAAAATTCAAATAACACTAGGGAGCAAGGTAATCGTTTCCACCTATTATTATGCTCTGCTTGTTCTAATTCTCATTTGATGATTCGAATCCTCAACCTATAATGGTTAATGGTTTGATATCATAATTCAGTACCCTTAAACCATAATTCCATGTCCACTTAATCTAACTAGTAATTTGTGTGCATTTAGGTAATAATGGGTGTATAATATCATGTTTTTCTTCTATGTACCATGGTAGAGAGGGGTACTACCATGGTCATTTAGATCTGTACATGAAAACTCGAAAAATAGGGTTTGGGATGCATTACCGCAGTCGCTAGAATTGGTGATGCATGTTACCACAATTGGTTACCATGGTAACCAGTGCACATATTGGTTTTTTCAGCATATTATTGCGGCCAGTTACTATGGTAACCAAAGGGGTTTGTGATCTGTGTGTGTTATGGTCTGTTATTGCAGTAGCTACAGGATTTCCAAAGAACGCAATCCTTGTGTGTGCATCGTGCCATTCGTGTTTCTCTGTGTGTTTAACACTCTAATACACACACATTTAGCTTAAAACACACATCAAACTAAAGGAACTCTTTATAACTCGATGTTCCACACTTTTCCTTTTCTTTTCTTGCCAAAACGAGGCTCCAAACACTCCCAACAATCTATGCTTCACAAGCAACAATCATATACTTAAGAAAATGTCCAACCATGATAGAAAATAGTGGTTCAAGCTAGAGTTTCGTGATTTACCTTTGCACCAACTGTTCCAAATTGTGTCTCAACTCAAATCCACCCTTGATGATGTTGTTCTTTGCAAATTAAAACTTGAGAAACTAGTAGAGAAGGGTTTGAATAGATTAGGAATATTTTAGAACACTTTTGGGAAGAAGAAGGGTTGGTCTATGGTGGGTAGGGAGGTTTATGTGTGGCTGTGCGTCAAAATCAGGTTTCTACATGCAAATCACACATATTTTTAATTTTTTTTTACGTATTACTGCGGTAATGACTCCAATTACCATGATAATTGTGTGATTAACTCCTCAAAATTAGGGTTTTCGACGCATTATCTAGCAACTGGAATGCATCAATTTTTTAGCTTTTCTATAGCATTACAGCACCATACCACGGTAACCACAACAATGAAATTTTCACACATTTCTAGTTTGTTCGAGCATTACTATGGTAACCAGAGCCTTTTGTCATTTTTGTGTCTTCGTGATGTATTTCAAATTTTTCCTTAATTTTTTTACAATTATCCCAAGTTTATTTCACTTGTATTTCATGATTGTGAAGCATTTATAATTTCTAAATTAATTATTTAATTTATTTTTAAATTTAAAACTTTCAAAATTCTATAATTCGTTTATTGACTTTTGGGCTACTATACACTAGGAATTGGAAACCAAATCAGCCCACAATCCAAACCGTGTGCACACTCAATCTATGCATTCCAAAACGTCCCCACCAAGAAATGGAAAGATTACCTAGTGTGAACATGCCCAAATCGTCATTTATTGCTCATTAAAACTCTATATAAAGGCCCCTTATGCTTGCTTTTTCTTCATCCCAGAACAAGAGCTACAAGTTCTTCTTGCTCTTTCTAAGCCTTTTTATTGGCCCCTTTCTTACTTCTCTTTTGTTTTTGAGTGTTCTTAAGTGAGAAGTTATTATTCTTGAGTAGTTTAGTGTTCTTGAAGTGCTTAGACTATAGAAACTCTGTCAGATTTTCAAGAAACTGCAAGACAAAGAGGAAGTGGCTTCTCAAACCTCTATTTTACTTGTTTAGTTTAATATCATGTTTATGTATGCTTGATTTCAATTTAATGTACATATTTAGGTTTGAAGACCATGATTTAAATTTTGAATTTGCATGTATGTCATGTTAGTGGATCATGAAACCATGCCATGCTTAGTTTATGTATGTTTAGATTTATTCTAAACTATGATGCATACTATGTGTTTGTTTTCATGCTTTGAATGTTTATGTACTAAATATGCTGAAATTATTTTATTTATGATTCATGAGTACGAGGTTTAATGATAGATGTTGAGATTAAGAACAATGGACTGTCACAGTGAACATCAAGGTCACTGTGGGTGTTCTTTACATGTGATTCATTCACATGGGTGATGTCCCAAAATACTTGGAATATGGGTTAGGCCCTAAGTCTAATGAAACTTGGCATAAGGAATGCCTTTTCACTCAAGGGAGGTATTTTGATAAAAAATATTAAGGGCCTTGAAACCCTTTCAGTCAAATTTACAACTGTAAACAAAATATTATTTGAAACGCCTAATGATTTACAAGTGCCTGAATTTGAATGTGTTGTTAATCTAAATTAGTAATTTGGTTGTTTCAAAAAGATCTACTAGGTTATGTGCTCACCCTTCCATTTTCATCTTTTCAGGGAGTTGAACACATGACGAAGCATGCATGAAATTTAGAATGCTTAGTATAAGAAAGTTTATACATTTATTTTGATGTAAGAACTTGTGGTCCAAATTTTAACTACTTAGAATGTAAAACTTTCGCTGAAATAAATTCTATTTCAAGTTATGTACTAGTCCCTTATTTTGTTAAATCAATTAAGATTTAAATTTAATTTCTTTTATCTCTTGTATAATTGCCTTACTGAATTTCATCAATAAACGAAATGGAAAGTCAAGTTGTGTGCTTGTAAAGTAACACTAGCCCAGCCTGCCTTGTGGTGAAGTCCAATTGAAAGTCTTGGGGGTTGGGGGTTACAATGTCGGACCTGTCAATATATAAAGGCCGAACACAAGAAACCCTTAGGGATGTTGAAACTACTTCTGATCCCAGGATGGAAGTGGAATAATATAACAATGGATTTCGTGAGCAACCTACCGAGAAATCAGGGTGAAGACACAGTGTGGGTGATTGTAGATCAACTCACGAAGGTAGCTCATTTCCTACTAGTAACACTCTAACCCTCGAGACTTTCAATTGTACTTAACCACAAGGTGGGTCGGGCTGGTATTACATTTACATGTACACAAGTTGTCTTTTTATTTCAATTATCCTAATCTTTTTTTATTTAAGTAACATATACCAAGGGAATTGCATAAGAGATAAAAGAAAACTTTTTAATTCTTTATTCAATTTAATGAAAGAGAGTCCATAACTCCAATTTAAATCAAAAGAAACTAGTACAACAAAAATAATTCAAAACTTGGGCAACATGCCCTAACATTGTAAATAAAATGGAAACTTTCTAAAACTAAGCATTATAAATTGTATACAAGTTTCATCATGTGTTCAATTCCTTGGAAATATGAGAAAGGAATAGTATGCACATAACTGAGTGGATCTTTCTTAAAACAACCAATTTACTAATTCAAACTCATAGCAGATTTGAATTCAAACACTTGCATACATTAGGCGTTTCAAATAGTTTCTTAGTTATGGTTGTAGGTTAGACTGAAAGCGGGTCGAATCCCTTGATGTTCTCATCAAAATACCCTACTTTTGGGTGGAAAGATAATTCATCTTGTCACATTCCATTGGGATTAGTGATCTCATATCCGTATTCCAAGTATTTTAGGCTACACTCATCTACACATAGTAATGAAACCCATATACACTAAGTACATGTAAAGAACACCTATAACATCCCTTTGGACTACTATGATAGTACTGGTTCTTAATCTCAAAATCTTTTATTTGTTCCCATACACATGGATCATAAATAAAAGAAATAAAATTCAGCATGCTTACATGTGACATTTAAGCATAAAAACAACATAAACATGCATCTTATGTCAACTAGGCCTAAATATGCATAATCTATCATAGCATGGTTTTATGGATGCATGAACATGGTATATACATGAATCTGAAAATTAAATCATGAATGATGGACTGAAATTAAATATGCATGATAAACTTATATTAGAAAAAGAATGAGCATACCATTACTCCAAACTAGTAAAAAAAGTTCAAGAAATCTCATCCACCTTAGTTGCTAGTTTGTAGAAAATTCGGCAGAATTCCCTTCTCCCAAACATCTAGCACTTCAAGCACACTCAAAAACACTGAATAAAACAAACTTCTCACTTTGAAACACTCGAGAACACAAGAAAAGTGAGAAGGGGTTGCCAAGAAGAGGGCGAGAACAAGTCAAGAGGGAAGTGTCAACTCTTGCTTTGGGATGAGAATAATGAGAACACTAAGAGGGTTTATATAGATTTTCGAGAACAACAAGGGACAGTTTAGCATGTGATGACAAAGCAACTTTCCTTCACACACTAGAAGATAGTTTTTCATGGTTTGGGTAAGGCATAGTTTGGCAAGTGTGCAAGATATAGTTTCTATTTGGTGTATGTGCACAAGATATGATTCTCATTTGGTTTCCTAATTATGTGTGAGCACAAAAAGAATTTAGAAAACTTACTTATCTTTGTTTAGACATTAATCTAGGTGTGATATTGGGAGCAAGGGAACTTTCCTATATGTTTTTGCAATTAATTCCTTTTCTTGTACACACCAAATCAACAAGATTTGGCAACCTTCTATTTTGAATTAGAAACTTCTAATCTTGTTCCTAAGGTATTTAGAAACATTTTTTAGCAACTTCTATTCTTGAATTTGAAACTTCTAATCTAATTCCTTGGGTGTTTAGAAAGATTTTTCAGCAACTTCTATTCTTGGATTAGAAACTTCTAATCTTGTTCCTTAGGTGTTTAGAAACATTTTTCAACAACATCTAATCTTGTTCCTTAGGTGTTTAGAAACATTGGTGTGTAGAGCATGGTATATATGGTCACACAAAGTGGCACACCTGATCATGTCATGCGAAGCACTTCTGGGTCTTATGTTACATTTACTTATTGACAGGAAAAGCACTTGGCAACATGCTTTGCCCTATCCTTCTTCATTCCTCTCCACCAGTAAGTCTTTCTAACGTTCTGGTACATCTTATTTCCACCTAGATGCACTGTATACTTGGTTTGGTGAGCCTCATCCAGTATGGTCTGCTTACTTTGTCCATTCTGAGGTACGCAGATCTTCTCCCCAAGCCTTAGGGTATTCCTAATATCTAACCTAATATCAGTAAACTTTCCCTGTGTAACTTCTTCTATTATACTTTCAAGCCACTTGTCTTGTCTCTATTCTTCCCTGATCTGATGTAATAGATCTTCTTGGCAACACATGCTATAGAGGTAGGCTTGGTTGTCATTCAAGGTTACACCCAACCTGAAGTCTTTGGTTAACTGGTATTTTCGTTTAAGGTTGAAAATTCTTTGATAACATCTCGCCTCCAACTTAGTAGACTTGACGACACGAAAGGCCTTGGGATTGTTGCTTTAAGTAACTAACAATTTGTTTCTATTTTTAGCATACAAAATATAGCCACAAAAGCTCTTAAGGGAATTAATTTCATTAATTGGAAAAGTTTCACGTACAAAACCTTACTCAAGCCAAAATTCGCAAATGTTAGCATATAACAATTTTAAGTAAAGGATTCTACGTCGTTAATCAAATCTAAAACAAGTTTTCCCTTCCTAATATTATTATAGTAGGGTTTCTAGGGTAGGTCTTGATCTTCTTGAGCCTCAACAGCAAACATTCTAGCCTGGTTCTGCTCATGACCCTAATTCTGCCCCTGGTTGGCATTCTGCTGTTGTTGTCTGCCCTAAGAACGATCATTCTAACCTCTTCCTTGAATGTTTCGTGGATAAGGAGCCTGAGCAGGTGTAGTCAAGTAGTTTCTTGCCAAATGACCCTTTTGCCTGCACACATAACACAGTCCCTGCTTCCTCGCCTGTTCTTTTAATTTTTTGTTTTGCCCCTAATTCTATATTTGTGGTGCCTTCCCACCACTCTTATTCCTTTTTTTTCTGGGCTTTTGGGTTCTCAGTTTCATTACTAGGCCTCCTGTTCTTACCTCTCAACCTTTGTTGCAGGTTGAGTTCTTGTTCTAGTATTAGGCCTTTTCTTCGATGTCTTTGTAGGTCTTTAGGCCCAGAATCCTCACTATCTTTTGAATATCTATCTTGAGACCCTGTGCAAATCGATTGGCCTTTCTTTTCTCTTCCCTGATCAAATCTTGGGAAAATTTGGCCAATTCGATGAACCTCCTTTCATATTCAGCTACAGTTATGTCCCTCGGATTTAGTCAAACAAAGTCCTCCTTTAGCTTGCTCAAGGTTACCTCTAGAAAGAACTTTTCATAGAAGATTTCTGAGAAGTTTTCCCAACTCATGGCATACACATTTGTATTAGGGTCCATCCTCATCATATGCCATGTAACACCTCAACCCCCGTACTTTTAAGCATTGGACATGACTACCGTTCTCTTGACAGTAGAATAAACCAAACGACAGGTCGGGCCGGTGTTACATTTACAAGTACACAACTTGCATCACTTTCTATTTCAATTATCTCATGCCTTGATTGTATTTAACAGTACATAACTTAAATTAAAAAATTTAATAAGGCAATAATACAAGAAATATCTGAAATTCATAAATTCAATTAATTAAATAAAATTGAGTACATAATTTGGTCTTGAAGAAAAACTATTACAGTGGAAGATTCAAAACTTGGGCAACATGCCCTTACATAGAAATTAGAAACTTTTTAAATAAAAAGAACCTAATTAATATTTATGGTCTTTATGTAAATCAATTGCCTGAAAAATAGAAGGTAGGGTGAGCACATAGCCTAGTGGATCTTTCTAAACATTTAAATCATATTTCAATTCAAACAAACCAAGCATATCAAAAACTTTTGTACATTAGGTGATTCAAACAAATTTATTGTTTATGGTTGACATTCAAACCGAATGTAATAACCCAAAATTTTGTCAAATAATTAAATATAAATAAGTTTAAGGAAATTAAATGAAATAAGTCAAGTGAAAATAATTTTGAAGAATTTAAGACATCTTTGGGTGCAAATTATGAGTTAGGAAATGAAAAATAATATAAAATATTTAGATGCAAAATAAAATAGACAAATAAAACCTTAATTTGATATTTAAATGAAAATGTCAAATTAAAAGAGTTGCTTACGAAATAAAAAATAGAAAAAAAAATAAAGTATATATATATATATATATAGGTTAATGTGTGTATGAATAATGTGTGTATGAGCATAATAAATGTTAATACTACATATTATAGGAATATGTATATAGAAAAATTTATATAATTAAATAAAAATGTAGTATACATGTATTTATTTAAAATAAATAAAAAATTATATAAATATTAATTTATAATTACATAAAGGATTATTTGAAAATAAAATATGAAATAAATAAAAATATATGAAAATAAAAATGTAGATTATTTAATTAAAGATATTAAAGAAATAGAAAAATATCTAATAAATACAATATTAAATAATTAGAAAGGGAAAAATATTAGTAAGTCCATAGAATAGAATGATTTGAGCAATAAAACCAAGTTTTCATCAATTAAAAAGTGTCTAATTAGCAAAATTCAGATAATAACATTATTAGAAAGCAAATTGGTAATTAGAAACTGCATCGAACTGTCCAAAACCAATCTGCATAATCCATCGAATGAAATAGAAGCCCAAAACAACGCCCAGGAGCACCGGATCAATGTAATCCAACGGCCTAGATTTGATCTGCCTTATTTAACGGTTCAGATTCGATTCTTTGATCGCGAATGACACTGCACTCGAGGATAATCGTGTGGCCTGGATCGGTGTTCTTGTTCTGATGATCATCTGTGTTGTGCTCGAGATCCATCCAACGTTGAAGATCAAAGTCGCGTGGGTAATCGCAAACAGTGCTGCACTCGAGGACGATCGGAGGGCTCAGATTGGATTTATTTTTGGTCGATCGCGAACGGTGTTGTATTCGAGGACGATCGGAGGGATCGGATTTGATTCATTTTCAGTCCATCGCGAACTGTGATGCGCTTGAGGCTCATCCGATAGTGAAAATCTTAGATGCCTTGATGATCGTGCTGCGTTCAAGGAAATCTAGCGGTCCAAATCAGATCATCTGCGTTGACGCGTTTGAAGAAGATCCGATGACCCACGGCGAGTTCGTTAATCTTGATTGCGATCTGTTGTTGTGATCGAGGATCATCAACGGCCCATGTTTCATGCTCCGAATAACAACTGATTAAATCCGAAAAAAATCCAAAAAAATCCAAAAATTGTGTTTCTAAATTTTCCAAACACACTTGCTATTTTCTTATGCTTGGGGGGCACAAAAATTTGAATAATTAACAAGTTTCCTACAAGGAGAACATCAAAAACTTACCATTCTACACTATTTTGAACTCCATATAAAGGACCGCTAATGCTCACATTATGTTCATCCCAAATCAAGAGCATACTAGTCCCTCTTGACTCTCTTTAACCTTCTTCTTGGCAATCCCCTCAGTTCTTGAGTAATCTTGAACTGTTTTTGAGTGTTCATGAGAGTTATTGAGTATTTGGAAGCTTTGAAATAATGAAACTCTGCCGGATTTTAGAAGCGTGCAGAAGATACATAATTAAGTTGGAAGTGACTTCTAACTTCTATTTCTTTATTTTAATTTGAATAAGTCTTGCATGTGTGATGATATTTTTAATTTGAATGATTGAATATGTGTTTTAACATGCATGATTTATTTATTTGATGTGCCATGAATATACATGTTATGCATGTTTAGAAAGTAAGAATATTAATGCATGTTATACATGAATTGTGCCATGAATAAATATTTAATGATTCATGTTTTGTATAGTTGCATCGATGGTTTAATCTGATATTGTGTGTTTTATCACTAAGAAAAGATTAAATAATGATTCAATCCACATATCGGTGCGATGATGGACTGCATAGTGTCATCGCGTGTGTTCCACCCCCCGACCCGGCTTGCCGGTTTACCATTGACGATTTTGAATTGGGTTTCCAAGAGTGATCCCCACTTCATAGATATTGGGGTTTGAGTTTCCGTTTGTCATTCTCTCTCCCTACGATTTGGAACATAGAGATTAAACTCTTTCAGTCCGAATGTCAACCATAAACAAGAAATTTGTTTGAATCACCTAATGTACAAAAGTGTTTGATATGCTTGGTTTGTTTGAATTGAAATAATGATTTAGATGTTTAGAAAGATCCACTGGGCTATGTGCTCACCCATTTTTTCTATTTTTCAGGTAACTAATTTACATGAAGACCATGAAAGTTAGTTAGGTTCTTTTATTTAAAACATTTTTAATTTCTACGTAAGGGTATGTTGCCCAAGTTTTGAATCTTCTGCTGTAATAGTTTTTCTTCAAGATCAAATTATGTACTCAATTTTATTTAATTAATTGAGTTTATGAATTTCAGTTATTTCTTGTACTATTGCCTTATTAAATTTTTTTAAATTTAAGTTATGTACTATTAAATACAATCAAGGCATGAAATAATTGAAATAGAAAGAAAATCAAGTGTGTGTCACTTGTAAAGTAACACCGGCCCGGCCTGCCGTTTGGTTTAGCCCACCTTCAAGAGAATGGTGGTCGTGTCCAATGCTTAAAGATATGGGGGTTGGGGTATTACACGGAAAGAGTTTAATCTCTGTGTTCCACATCGTTGGGAAAGAGAATCACTCTTGGAAACTCAAACCCATTATCTATGAAATCATCAAAGGTAAGTCGACAAGTCGAATAAGGGGTAGAACACACACGATGACACTATGCAGTCTATCATCGCTCTGGTATGTGGATTGAATTATTATTTAATCTTTTCTTATTGATAAAACACACAACATCGGATTAAACCTTTGATGCAACATGTACATAACATGAACCATCAAATATTTATTCATGGCACAATTCAAGCATATCATGCATCATTATTCTTTATTTCTAAACATGCATAACATGTATATTCGTGGCACATCAAATAAATAAAGCATGCATATTTAAAACATATATTCAATCATTCAACTTCAAAACATCATCACACATGCATGATTTATTCAAATTAAAATAAAGAAGTAAAAGTTAGAAATCACTTCCACCTTAAAAACGTGTCTTCTACATACCTCTGAAATCCAGCAGAGTTCCATTACTTCGAAGCTTCCAAACACTCAAGTACTCTCAAGAACACTCAAAAACACGCAAGAACTAAGGGGATTGCCAAGAAGAAGGCTAGAGAGAGTCAAGAGGGACTAGTATGCTCTTAATTTGGGATGAAAATAATGTGAGCACTAGGGTCCTTTATGTAAAGTTCAAAATAGTGTAGAATGATAAGTTTTTGGTGTTCTCCTTGTAGAAAACTTGCTAATTATTCAAATTTTTGTGCCCCCCCCCCCAAGTATAGGAAAATAGCAAGTGTGTTTGAAAATTTTAGAAACACAATTTTTGAATTTTTTTAAGAATTTTTTCAAATTCTTTTGGATTATTTTTGTTATTAATCTCGGTTTAATCGGAGTTTAATCGTGGGTTGTTGATGATCCTCGATTGTGTCATTCAAATCACGATCAAGATTAACGAACTCACCGTGGGTCGTCAGATCTTCTTCGAACACGTCAATGCATCTGATTTGATCTGGACCGTTGGATTTCCTCGAACGCAGCACGATCATCAAAGTGGCTAAAACCTTCACCGTTAGATGAGCCTCAAGCGCAGCACCGTTCGCAATCGACTGAAAACAAATCAAATCTGAGCCCTCCAATCGTCCTCGAGTGCAACACCATTCGTGATTATCCATGTGGCTTTGATCTCCGCCGTTAGATGCACCTCGATCGCAGAACCAGATGATCATCTTACTGTGAGCACGAATCTTGGCAGTTGGATGATCATCAATTGCATTGTTCGGATCTCGTTCGCGATCAACGAAAGTGATCTCGTCTGTTAGATCAGGCTGATCGTTTCTGGTCCGTTGGATTACTCTGATTCGGTGTTCCTGAGCGTTGTTTTGGGCTTCGATTTCATTCGTTGGATTGTGCAGATTGGTTTTGGACCGTTGGATGCAGTTTTTAATTACCAAATTTGCTTTCTAATATTGCTATGATCCGAAATTTGCCAATTTTACACTTTCTAATTGATGTAAACATGGATTTTAGCACATTCCCCTCCATTTTAATGACTTGCTAATATTTTTCCTTTTCTATTTTTTTAATATTGTATTTATTAGATATATTTCTATTTCTTTGGTATTTTTAATGCCAATAATTGAATAATCTACATTTTCCATTTTCATATATTTTATTTATTTTATATTTTATTTTCAGATAATTATTTATGTAATTATAAATTGATATTTATATAATGTTTTGTTTATTTTAAATAATGACACGCATACTACATTTTAATTCAATTATGTAAATTTTTTTATATACATATTCCTATAATATGCAGTATTAACATTCATTATGCTAACATACATATTATTCAAACACACCTTAACCTATATATAAATATGTGTGTGTGTGTATATATATATACTTTATTTCTATTTTTATTTCTTAAGAAATGGAAGCAACTCTTTAAATTTCATAATTAATTCTACTAAATTGAAATTTTCATTTAATTATCAAATTAAGGTCTTATTTGTCTATTTTATATTATATTTCCAATATATATTATCTTTCATTTGCCAACCCACAATTTGCACCCAAAGATGTCTTAAAATCTTCGAAATTACTTTCACTTGACTTATTTCATTTAATTTCTTTAAACTTATTTATCTTTAATTATTTAACAAAATTTTGGGTTATTACACGCGACCAACTTTTAGCTAGCCCTTTGAAGTGGTGCGTGGCCAGCGCCACCCGTTTTAACCCAGTTATCTTCAGTACATTGAGAATCTCGTCCATTTCTTGGTACCAGTGGTCCGCCAAGATGCAATTTGTGGTCCCATCAAATGAAGGAGGATGGAGCTTCTGTAGCTCTTTCAGCATCTTCCTCTATTTCTCATCTTCCAAACCCACCTGAGCTTTCTGATGTTTGGGATCTTGGGGCACAGGTGCTGGCTATTGAACTTGGGTAGATTCAGGTAGTTGAGTTTGTGGAGCTACCTGAGGGATTATCTATGGAAGTGCCCTCAACAGTTAATCCAGCAGCCTTTGCGACATCTCGTTCATCATAGCTTCCATCCGTGCTTCCATTCCAACAGTTAGTTCATGTTCTCGTTGATCAATCTCATTAGAGGTGGTGGATCGAGTTATGTACTTCCTTGCTCCAGCTATTTTCTACAATTCGAATAGGTTGTCAATATTTGTCTAGTCAAACGTTCGTACTATCATGACTCTAGATTTATGTCTCTAGGTTCTTGATTTATTCAATGGCCTAAAAGTTTTTCTTCTAGGTTTTTTCCATACATGGGTACAAGATTTGGTCTCAAAGTAAATAAATAGTAAAACATGGATATCATACAATCAAACAATCAAGCTAGCACAACAAGGTTCCAAGCTTCCACTTAAGCTTTCATGTTCAAGTGTCCTATACTACTCTACCCCTTTCCACTTAGGCTTTCACCCAGAACAGAGTTGCACCCAAGCAATTTTGCAAATTGTTCGATAACTAATGCTCTCGAGCCCACTATACTCTACCGTCCCATACCAGCAAGCATAGAGCAACCCATTCTGCCAGAGTTACTAATAATTCACCACACATGGTCCATCATTCTTCGAGTCCAGGCTTCCTCCATAACTCTGAATTCCTATGCATCTCATACTACATAGAAACCGAAAGATATAGAAGTTTCTCACTCCTGTGACCTCAATTTTATGTTTTCGCACAAGTTTCAATCTCTAGCCTATGTCCTAAAGATTTATGGTTTTGATCCACTATGTTACTGTAACACCCCAACCCCCGTATCTTTAAGCATTGGACCATCCACCGTTTTTCTTCCTTGACAGTGGACTAAACCAGACGACGGGTTGGGTCATGTTACGTTACAAGCGACACACACTTGACTTTCTATTTCAGTCATTTCATGCCTTGATCGTATTTAATCGTACATAACTTAAAAAAGAGAATTTAATAAGGCAATAGTATA
>JAJIYU010010849.1:0-15789 GCA_030144865.1 Tinospora cordifolia
ATAAACCCCCCTACTCCACCCATTTCATTCATCCCAAAGACAAGAGTTAAAAATTTCTCTTGCTTTCTCTCTTTGCCTCCTTCTTGGCAACCTTAGTTCTAGTTCTTCTTTATTGAACTATTCTAAATAGTTTGCGAAGTAGTAGCAACGAAGTGCTACAAAGAATTTAGGAAGCGATCTTGAGGTGAGTTTTTTTCCTTTCTTTTAATTTATTATTTTGACTTAGATAATGCTTGCTTGTTTGGTTAGCTTGATTTTTTTTTGCTTTCATTCTTGCTCTTTGCATTTATGTCATTCAATTATCATGTTTCATGACCAAGAGAGTATGCTCTGTAGTTGCGTCTTGTACGATCTTCTATATCAGAAATCAAAAGTCTTTTTTTTTTCTTATTTGAGAGAGTATGCTATGTAGTTGCATCTCGTACGATCTTCTACATCAAAAATCAAAAATCTGTGCTTCTGTTGATTTATGATGTTATACAGTGGGTATGTTTAATTACTTTTGAAATACTTATTTGCTATGCTCTTGCACAAAAAAAAATCAGATTAAATAAGATTTCAACCACGTATCGGTACAGGGGACTTTCTGTGTTCCATGAAAACTTGGAACTGGCTGTCAATACTAACATCAGCATGGAACGAGTTTCAAGAATGATCCCACTAGAAATGGGTTTGAGTTTCAGAATTGATTTCTCACCCTAGATCTGGAGCACAGAGGGTATTCCCATTCGGTCTAAATTACAACTGAATTAATATATTGGTTGAATCGAATTAATCTCTGAAAGTGTCTGATTTGCTTGCATTGTCTGGTTGAAATAATGGATTAAATAGATGGAATGATTCACTAGGCTTTTTAGCTCACCCCCTATTTCTCACATCACAGGAAGTTAATTAGATTGCGAGGAGATTAATCTATCGAAAGTTTTATTTATTTCAATGTAGGGCGCTTCGGCCCAAGCTAAATCATGTATTTCAACTTTGAATTTATTTTTCGCTATAATGGATTATTGTTCCTGAAATTTTCGAATGAATAAATGAAGAATTTTATTTACCATGATGTCATTTGGTACATAGAATAATGTACATAAAAACCCTAATGGATTTGGGTCCAAGAAGAAGAAAATGTAGCACGGGCCCGTCTCCCGAGCATCCCAAGATTTTTTATCAAAGAGAGTTGAACCGTCAGATGACGTGAAAGATGAGAATTGGGAGGCAGGGTATTATAGGACATCGATACACAGGACCCAAGGTGAGTAGTTTGACTTAGGTGTTTTTCGTGACTTTTATTCCTTGCATAAAACTTGTATCAAATGACATGGTTTAAATGGTTTCACAAGTCTTAGATACATCTGATTGATTTTGAGATTGGTAGATGTACACTAGTAGTGAGACCATAGGCTCGAGGGCCGAGCGTCGGGGTCAGGGTACTTGATGTGATTGTGATAGTCTCGAGGTCCGAGCGCTGGGGGTTAGGGCATATGATCAATGCGCCTAGGTCACGAACCCGCTTGAGTCATGGCACTCGAGGACCATGCGAGGGGTTAGGGTGTTCGTAGAGTACGCCTAGCTCACGACCCGCTCGAGTGGCCAATGCGCCTGACTCGAGACCTACTCGAGCAATGACCATAGGTTGGGTTTGTTGAGTTAACCTAGCCTGGATATGTTTTTCTTATTGGCATGGATTTGAGATGTTTTCTGAAACTGATGCACTGTTTATAATTGTTTTCATACTATGCCATGCTTTCGAATGCCATATTATTTTTACGACTCATGCATACATGCATTGTTTTGGAGTATTGGTTATAGTTGACATGCTGATCTTTCTACTCACTGAGCCACGTTGATTTTAGGCTCACTACTCTATCATCATTTCAGGTTCTACAACAGCTGACAAAGGAAAATGCGTAGTGATCGCCTGACTCCCTCACGATTCTGTCCCTGTTCTTTTGATCTTTTGATTAGAGATTGGTCATTCTGTACATATGTAAGGGGTAATTATGTATTTTGGACAAGACTAATGTTTAATGAAATGCTTCCGCTTTGGATGTTGCTTACTTTTGCTTTTAAGTGTCCCAGTTATTCTGATATTGTCCGTTGTATGAGTTTTGGAGAGGGCTTAACAGTGGTCGGGCGAACTCGACTTGGTAAAAGGGTTCGTCAGGCCGCTGTGCCGGTCGGGCCGCTCTTGGCTTAGAGAAGGGCTCCCAACACGAGATATTACTAATTTTGACATCGATGATCTTCTAATTACACTAGGTTACATCCCATAATATAATAGAGTGAATAAATAAAATGATTCAGAAAATAAATAATGAAAATCTTGTGTTGATACATTAAGTAAAAAAGATTTTAAATTATTATCAATAATCATAGCTAAACTATGGCTCAATGGCCAAGTTTCAAAATATAAGGTAAAATTTTAACACAGTTACCAACACTCTAAACCCACATGTTTTAAATAAAAGACATAACTGGAGGGGCTCTATTACTAAGGTCGACTACTATTACGAAGGAATAGCTTGCCTTGCTTGTTAGCAAGAATTCCATCACTGGTCACCTAAAAATTTTAAAGTGGGTGAGCTCAAAAGTCGAGTGGATCATACACGATACATGTCAAGCACTATTTAAGTCAAAATTTAGAGCATGCACACATTTATCAAATATTAGGCGATTCCAACAATTCAATTGTTTGGGTTGTCATTAAAACTAAAAGGATTAACTTTGGTGTTCGTTTATTGGTCCGGGATATCATCTAGAGGTAACACCCAAAGGTCGATTACCTATTTAGGATTCTAATATAGGAGTGATGTCCTCTATGATTCTCACTCTCATCTCACCACTATCACCCTCATGATAGTAGTGTCAATCTCAAGAACAAATAATTTGAGTTAGGGACACCCACAATAACACCTAATGGTTGGTCATCACCCTGGTACATAGTTAAAAATCTTTATTACTCTGATTTTAAAGTGATAGACAATCTTCAAATCTTTTACATGCTCAACAACATCAAAACTCAAGAATATATGAAAGATCGTGAAAGCAAGTAATCATGCATAAGGTCACACAGAACATGTTAATCAACATAGCATATCATTTTGAAATGGTGTTCCTCACACATTTTAGGTCATACAACATGTTGGCAATCATAAATCATATATGCATCAAAACAAACATTTTATACTCACAACCTAGCATGCTTCTAACATTCCATCAACATAAACAATAATAATCTACATTTAGAACCAAAATAATACTTAAAAACAAGATTATCATCTCCACCTCAACAGTTAATTCTCTTGAATCCTCATCTTATCACTCCAACTTGTCTCGAGTCCTCAACCTTTAAAGATCGAAACCATTAGTTTTAGTTGTAACACTCCAATTTTTGAATCATTCACAATTAACATGTTTGTCTCACAGTTAGAGATGCATATGCATTCGTATCTGCTTGGGTCACATTCCACCATTCAAGAATCGAGATAGTACTAATTTCCACATCATCTGATCTCCTGGTCGCACCGGGTTTCTTTCCATAATACAATAGAGCGTATAAATAAATTGATTCAGAAACTACATAATAAAAATCGTGAGATAATATAACAACTGAAAAAGACTTTAATTTAATATAAAAATGATGCCCCATAGATGAGTTTCAAAGACAAAATAAAAATACTAATATAGTCAATGACGCTGACAATCTACATTCATATATCTAGACTAACACTATAAATAAAAAACATGACTTGAAAGGCCCTATCAGTGAAGCCGACTGCTACTATTAAGAAATAACAGATCTTGCTTGTTAGCATGAACTTCATCAATGGTCATTTGAAAAATTAGAGATAGAGTGAGCTCAAGAGCCCAGTAGATCATATACAATACATCTCAATCATTATTAAATCCAAAATACAAAACATGCACACATTTATTAGACATTAGGCGATTCAAACAGTTCAATTATTTTTGGTTGACGTTAAGACCGAAAAGACTATCTTTGATATCCTTTTACTAGTTTAGGATATCATCCAAAGGTAATGCGTAAAGGCCAGTTATCTATTCAAGACCTTATCAAGGAGCTGAGGTCATCTCGCCACTATCACTGACCATGATATTAGTGTCAATAAATCAATCTGGGTTGGGGATACCCATGATGACACAAAACAACTGGTCATAGCTTCGATACATGGTTAGAATTCTTAAATTATCTTTGTTAAGTGAGATAACATATTTTCAATGCTCAATATCCTCACAATTCAAAGGTATGAATATATGAAATATTCTAAAAGCAAGTAATCATTCATAAGGCCACACTAGTCATGTTATTAAACATACAGTACATATAGCATATCTTTGAAACAATATTTATCATATATAGTCATACAACATGCTATCAGTAGTACAACATACATGCAATCATCCAAACATTTGACAATCACATTCTAGCATACTTCTACATATTACATCAATATAAATGAACAATCATGCTTTATATTTAAAACCAAAATAATATTTAAGAATAAAGTAACCATCTCCACCTCAATTTTTGATTCCCTTGGATCTTGGCATTGTTGCTTCACTTGTCATGAACCTTCAACCGTCAGAGATTTAGACTATTAGTCTTAGGGATTTTGGCATTCTAATATGTTTTAAAATATGATTTAATGATTCCTTACCCAATGCAACCCATATTGTATCAAGGACGATCTATTAGAGGGGTCAAAGTGTTGGTTTAATTCTGTGTACTGCAGTAGAGAAAGGTATACTGCAGGATAGAAGAAGCACAATGTAACTCATTATCGCACTAATCCATAAGGTTACTGCGGTAACCAGAATGTAACATATGCAAGGGCATTAATCCATAAGGTTAACGTGGTAATTGCAACGGCATTACAGTACTATGGTACTCTACTGCAGCAACCAGAATGAGTTGTCATAGACATGATGCACTATCGTAGTAATCATTGGCATTACCGTGGTAAACAGAATGAGTACCATTATGTACGAGACTGGAAATGGAAGTGCTACTGTGGTAACAACACGAATTACCGCTGTAGCTAGTTGCAATCATGCAAACGTAATGTTTTGCTTCCTTCTCTTCTTTTCTCATGAACTTAACACCCTAATATCTTTAATTTATTTTAGAATATGAGAGTTAGGTTTAAGCTAGGATAGAGACGTTATACCTTCACGAATCGTCCGGAATAACTCGTTGATGAATTATATTGTAACAACGGTTCCTTACATCCTTTTGGAATTGTTCAAGCTTTGTTTTAACGGTGGAAAAACTAATATAAATCCCAAGGATTTTTAGAAAACTAATTCTTACAAAGGTAGGGAAAAGAAATATAGATCAAAGCTTTTTAGAACAACATATTACCTTCAATATGGCTTTAATGGGAGTCCATGGCGTGAAATCTCAGACTTTGGGGTAATGTTCTTCTTGTTTTCTCTTGTGGGACATCTTGGGGGAGAAGATTCAAGTAGAAATCAACTAGAGAGTGAAGAAAACAAGAGAACTTGTCCCTTCTTTATAGTGGGGCGCTGGTTTTGGAGTTAGGATAGGTTTGTGACTCTTTGTGACATGAGGTTGTGTTTATTTAGGATTCTTTTGTTATTATCTTAACATAACCTCATCCTAATTCGAACTCATCATCTTTATAGGTCAGTCGTGCATGAGAACCTTGTGGTGATCAATTCTGATCGAGTCACGTGGTTTAAAAAAGAAACCACGATTTCCATGCAGGTCACGCACTATTGTGGAAGTGAATCCATTACCACGGTAATCAGAACTTTTTTTCTTAGGTTATTACATTAGTGATTGAAGCATTCATAGATACTTCTAAATCATAGTTTGTGATTCTCTATCTAATATAGTGGTCATTGTGCAAGTGGTAGAATGTTAAAAGGGTTTAATGAGTGAATTTGCTTCTGGCTACCGTAGTACATAAAAGTGTTACCGCAGTAACCAGAATGGAAGTAATAAAGGAATGCTACAGTACCGCGGTAACCAAAAAGAAGATGATGGATCAAATTGTAATACCAGAACACACAAAGAAAGATAAAATACAGTACTGCGATAACTAGATTGTAAAAAAAAGTGAACAAAACAAGAAGGGATGTACTACCGTGGTAGTGAAGTGCATTACTGCAATAACTAAAACAAAATCATGCAGTTGTGTATGATTTTCTTCCATATCTTCTTTTCTTATGAACTTAACATCCTAATATCCTTAATTTAATATCAAAGGATGAGATTTAGGTATTAGAATAGGGTAGAAATGTTGTACCTTAGCAACTTGCTCGAAATAACTCATTGATGAGTTATGCTTTGACAGAGGCTTCTTGGATCCTTTTGGAACAGTTCAAGGATCTATTTTCATGGTGAGAACAAGCATGAATCTTAGGGATTATGGATAGGAAGTTAATTCTCTAGAAGATGGGGAAAAGAAACATAGATCAAAGTTTAGATCAGAGTATTACCTTCTAACTGGCTTAATGGGAGTTTATGGCGTAAAATCTCAAGCTTTGTGTGTTGTTTTCCTTGGGTCTTCTTGTGGAACAACTAGAGAAAGAAAAAAAAAGAAGGGAAGTCAACTAGAAGGTGAAGAGAATAAGGGAGTTCGTTACTTATTTATGGGAGAGGGAAAGAGAGGTGCTAGGTTTAGTCTTTGGATAGATTTAAGAGTCTTTGTGAGATGAGGTTGAATGTATCTAAGATTCCTTATTGTTGTCTTTAGTAGAACTTCAACCCAATTCATATTCCTTATCCTTAAATACCAGTTGGGAGTAGGAAAACCCTGGGTGGTGAGTTTTGATCGAGTCACATGTTTTGAAAGAGAAAAACATAGTGTTCATGCAAGGCGCGCACTACCATGGTAGTGCATTCTATTATCGTGGTGATCAGAAGATTTCTTTTCTCAGATTATTGCATGTATAGTCATGTTCACACTACTTGCACATGCTTTCTTTATTTCAAGAGCACTAGAGCCTCATACTCAATCCTAAACACTTATACATGTTTAAATCCTAATTTCTAGTGAACAACCTTACTGATGTTTTACGTGCAAATGTGTATAAAATATCACAGTACTTCCAATACAACTTACAATTCAGTGATTGTGTGCATGGAGCCTTTATTGCCTGCATATATGCATACTGTACATATTCTACAATACATGCCCTAAACTTGACCTTTACTACAATCTAAAACATGTTTCTAAGGATCTAATATTCATAGATATAATTGAAAATAAGGAAGAAAAGAGTTAGAAGATTATATCTTTTGATATTCTCCCAACTCCCTCAATTGGTGCCTTATAGACTATGTATCTTTGGCACATTTTGTAATACCTCAAATTCTCAAAAAATAAATAAATAAATAAAATCTTGCATAGCTACCGCAATAGCCATTTGGGTACAACGGTAAATGAAAAGGTGTGATGGTACCACGGTACCGAGACTCAAAATTGCAGTACTTTGATTAGAAAATTCATAGTTTTGTTGCACAGATTTGTTACCACGGTGCCCAGAAGAGATACCGCGGTATTGCGACAAATGCCCAAGTATATATATGTTTAACACACGCAGAATCCTTATATTTTTATTACCTTCACCAACAGTCGCACGCTCTCATCTCTAAACCCTACCCAGCAGCCACCAAAAGAGTTCTCTCATCCCATACGAGTTCCACACTGATTCTCAACCATCCCCAGCCATTCCAACACCCTCACAAACATCAACAGAAGGAGAAGTGCCTAGTTGGTGAGCAGTCTGAACAGATAAGTGGTTCTGAATGGGTAATACCAAAGTAAGACATCTGTTTTGCATGGAACACTTGTTTTCTCACCTTTATTCTGTGTTTTCTGAGAAAATGCTTGTCCTATTAATGAACACAGAACCCTAGAAGTGTTCTACACGTTTTCGGAAGCAAACAAAGAGGAAATGAACACAGTGAGGTATAATGCAATTTCTTTTTGTTTATGATACATGTTTTAATCCTAGAGTTAGTGCATTGAAGCACCATGCAACAGAGGAAACCAAAAACGAAAGACCATGCATGAAAGTGTAGCGTTTTTTGGAACTTTTGTGACTACCACGATAGCCTACCGCGGTAGTGCAATTGACACCCACTGGTAACCCGACGAGACCTTACGTGTTATGTGTACACTCATGCACTCGAACTATTATGGTTTTCCCTCTTTTACTATGGCATCTAGGGATTTAAATGCATGATGACTACCCAACTATGACCCATTACACAAACTACATGCCATGATCACTAGGAAATCACTAGATGGTGAAATTAAAATAGTAAAGGCACTACAATATATTGAGAGACATGATTTGTGATCCTTAGAGGTTGAAAACTCGAGTAGTTGAGATCACGAAGTAAGGATATGAATGAAGCTAACAAGGAAACAGGTGGAAGTGATTACCTTGGTCCTTAGTATTATTTAAATTTTAATACTGAACATGTTGTGTGTTTACTTTGCTTTAAATGCCTAAAAGCATGATAGGGTGCGTTTAAATATTGATTGGATGCCATGATTGCATAAATTTATATGAATGTCAAATAGTGTGATCACTTTATCCATGCTTGATGATTACATGTTTACAACATGATATATGCATGACCTTATCCTAGAGATCATGAGATTATTAACATATCTTATTTACATGTATATGAAGTGTTTGTTCTATGTCGAAGTGATATACATGCATGATATAATGAGACGTGTGGTTGTGTAGTTTCTAAAACATTAAATTAAGATTTGAACCACATACCGTCGTCATGGTCCACGAAAGATCACTGTGGGTGTTCTCGCCATTGGAACATTGGGTTTATCCCTTGTTCCCAATGATAGAACTATGGATACATCTCGAGTTGATGGGTGATGGGTGTGTGTCCCTAGAATCCATTAGAATTTGGCAAATGTTGCACTTTCCCTCTCTCCTGTTTACTTGATGATGATGAGAGAACACCAAGGCTAAGCTCTTCGATTTGATTAACAACTGATAAACAAATCAATGATTGAAATGCCTAATTTATGATAAATGGTTGCATATTCCGTGTTTGATTTAAATAATGCTATGGATGTACTGTGTATGATCCATTAGGCTCTCAAGCTCACTCCATCTTTCCATTTCAGGTGACATTTGAGGCAGTGCTTCCTGATCAACCTCTTTTGGATATTTTTCTAGCTAGTTTGCAAACCTCATTGTGGAGGTTGTCTATAACATTTCTTTGATTAGTTCGCTTAGACTGGGCATATTACCTTCCTGATTGATTTAAATTGTTAATTGTCTTTATGGTTTAGATTTTGGCCACATAGGCCATGTTTAGATATTTTCTTGGAGACCTTGTTTCACGTTTCTCTAAGTCTTAAACATTGAAGCTAATGATGAATTATTTGATTTATCTTTGTACATTTTTATGGGTGGTTTCTTAGTAAGTCCAAGAGATTGATGAGTGATTTAGATGAGATCTGGTATGTCCAAAATGTGTTTAATATAGTTTGAATGTGAGAATAATAACGTCTCGATTTTTGGCAATCAACATGCGTATGGTATTTAAGATAGAGTAGACATATTTCTCCACACGTGACTCTGATGTGACAGAGATGAAAGGACCAAAAAGTACACATTTTGAGTGGTTTAAAGGTGTTTATGGATTGCTTTGATGTAGGTTTATGTAGAAAGAAAATAAGGAAAAGAATAGTTTCAATCTTGAAGATGATAATGGAACTAGGGGTCTTGATCACCAAAGTTGCATGGATCACGATTTTTTAGAGTGTAGATGCAATTTTCTTTGTTGTTTGTTGGCTGAAACATGAAGAGGAGATGGTGTTAGGTCATGGAAAAAGAAATAGAGAAGGATGGTGAAGATGACTTTTCTAGGCTTATCGATGACTTTTCTTAAGTGATTTTGTTCAACACTCTTAGCTGGTTGTTCTATAATTGAAGCTTGAAATGATCAGAGGATCGCATATTAGCAAGGAAAAGAAGGGAAAAGAAGAAGAATAAGAACAAAAAGAATCAAGATGGAACTTATTTTTTGTGTATGTTGTACTATTCACTATGGCGAAAATCTAGAATGAAGGTTGAGGGAGGAGAGATCTACCAGGGTGCTCATACTAGAAGAGGAAGTTGATATTTGAGGAAAAAAAATAGATTAGGAGAGGTTCCAAGTCATGGAGTACTTGGAGAGATAAGGTTGGTTGTTTAGTTTGAATAGATTTTTGGATAGTTATAAACAAGTATAATTTGATCTCAACCTAACTTCTTAATTTCAAATTCATTCAAAATTCTCTCTTTCCAAAATAGTGGCCTTCATTCTCTCCTCTATATGGTGTCTCCATTTGCTAAATAAAATCTCACATGTTCCTCTTTGACTGCACATGTAATATCCTGAAAAATACTCGAATATTAAGAACACACAAATTGGTTCATTAAATTGTGAAAAAAAATGAAATACTCAGGGGTTGAATGGTAATTTACCTCTTAGGAGTAAAATGGTAAATTTATATGAAAAGTTAAAAAAATTATCACTATCATAATTATCATATAAGTAATTTCACAAAAGAAAATAAAATAAAACAAAATATAATTAGTAAAATGGGGTAGTGGGATGTATATTAAAATATGAGTAGTGAAATAGGGTGGTGGTATATATATTAAAATATGAGTAGTGAAATAGGGTAGTGGTACATATTAAAATATAAGTCGTAGGGTGGTAGGATATATTAAAATATAAATAGTCAAATGAGGTGATTGGCTAAAGATGCCTATAAATAACACACTTCTTTTTCTTCCAAATCATCTCATCTCATTCTTTTCTTCTTCATTCTTAAGAGAAAAAAAGTCTCCTCATTCTTCTCTTCTTCATTTTTCTTCTTAGTTTTCTTCTAGCTTAAGAAAAAAAGAGTCTTCTTGTTCTCTCCTTGAGTGAAGAAAGAAGGTTGAAGACTTGAGAATGCTCAAAATACTAAGATTAGAAGAATCTAAGCATTAAAGGTGGGGATGAATACCCATACTCTTTAGTATAATTTTAGTTCTAAATATGAAGCATGATTGGTTGTTTGCTTTTACTGAATGTTTAGAAGCATGCTAGGGATATGTTTAATAGTTGTGTAGATGATTACTTGTCTTTTATAGTGTTAATAGCATGTTGTGTGATTTATGAATATCAAATACTATTTAGAAGAAATGTTATATGTCCATCATAAAGCTTATTAAAATGTGTTGTTTATTTATATCTAGAATAATGATAATGTGAATATGCTCGTGGTCACTAAATAAAGATGATTAAGAGATTTAACCATGTACCGGCCAGGTGATGCTGACACTGTGGCAGTGGTTTAGTGTCATTGTAGGTGTTTCCAACCCAAGGCGGGTCTTAATGCTACTCTGACAATAGTAAAATGAGACTGATAGTCGAGTTGAGACTTCACTCTTGAGATAGAGTCATGAATAGGTAACTAGCCTATGGGCATTACTTTTGTTATTCTAGGCCTAATGGGGGATACCGAGGAAGATTATTTCGGTCTTAACGTTAACTCAAAACAATTGAATTGTTGAATCACATAATGCTTGATAAGTGTTTGCATATTTTATATTTTGACTATCATAATGCTTAAGATGTACTGTGTATGATCTATTTGGCTCTTGAGCTCACACCACTTACTCTTTCGCAAGTAACCATTCTACTTGTATTGACAAGTAATGTGAAAACAGTCATTAGTAGTAGTATGCCTCTTAGTTGAGGACATCGTAGGAAATGAACTTTATATTCTATTTTTCGATTGTACGGCATGTGACCCACCATGCGTAACTCTGTTTATTAGTTGAAGGTCAACCATTAGGCCAGATATTAGTTGTTGAAACTCAACCTGGAGCCTACAAATTTGTTCTCAATTTCAATATTAAATTAAAGTCTTCTCCAATTATTATATAATGTCAAGGTTATTGTTAATTTGTTTATAAGCCAATTTATTTGTACACTTTTGTACTTTGGGATATGGCCTGGTGCAATTAGGAGATAAGATGATTGATGCGAGAAATAGTAATATCATGATTCTCAAATAATAAATAGGAATAACTGCATACAAATGTAATTATATCTCAAGCTGTGAGATAAATACGTAACTTACGACAAATGTTAAAGTTTTGGGAGCTGGGGTGTTACAACACATGTAGCTACTTCTGATTGGTTCGCACAATTTTTTATACGATTTCCTTTTAATCAATCATAACCCTTCATTTCTAATTATCCAATGGTTGTAGTTCAAGCACCTCTCTAATAGGATCCACACTTGTAATTATTCCATGATCCTCTTGATATTTAATTAAGTGAAATCAAGTTTATATAGTAGTTTGGAATAAGATCTAAAGAATTAAAGATCTTGCCAAAGAAAAATCTCTTTTGTCATAGATTACGGGTACCACACTCAAATACTATTTAAAAGGATGTCACACTTCTTTTATTATAATTTGTCCATAGAATTAGTAGTCCACATAAATTAGCCCAAGTACGTTAACATAAAAATAAATAAATAAATAAAAGTTCACAACCCAATGTAATGATCACGTTAAAGTGATTATCAATTCATTTACATTATTAGGTCTTCTCCAACCCTTAACTCTATAATTTATACCATTTTAAAGTCACTTTAATACCAAACAATAATTTTTTCTCTAATCCATTCACTTTATTTTTAACTCTAAAATGAATATTCTTAGAATATTCCTTATTATCTCTTTTTAAAATTTTTTTCTATTATTTTCTTAAAAATATATTTTTATTTATAAATTTTATTTCACATATTGTTGTTTACTTTATATGCACACTTTTAAATGGCTAAAAAGATGCAAAAAATACATTCTTTAGATGATGAATTAACAACATGCAACATAAATATATTCCTAGACATAAAGTAAATGATGCAACAAATTATAAGTGTAACTTGGAAAAATAATATAGTACATACAACAAGTAATAAACTTAGGAAACCCCAAGGTTGAACCTCAAGGATTTAAATGAGAATCTAAAGCTAAGGTTTGCTACAAAAATAAGAAAAATAAGAATAATGAGAAAGAGACGAAATAATGGTAATATTTTATTAATGTAGGAATAACAATAAGATAAAAAATTTGGGGCATTAGAGTAGGCCCAATCATTTCCTCTCTTTGTCCTTAAGTAAAATAATTAGGGATTTAAATAACTAATGAGTTTTTTTACCCACAGTGAAATTTTTAAGGTCAAGTATATTGAAAAGCATTGTTATCTCAAAAGAAGTATTTATAATAAATAAGCAAAGTAGAACTAAAGGTCTAATATATGTGAATGCAAAATGTGAATCATAAGTATGCAAAATACGTGACATTACACATAAAAAAAACTACAAAATGTTACACTAAGATAAAAAAAAATACCTCAATCTTTCATTGGATTTTGCAAAATCAACTATACAAAATACATGATATAATGTATGAAGTTTAATACAAAATCTAACAAAAGCATGAGAGAACACATGTCAAGTAAAATAAAATATAAGTGTTACCAAAGAATTCTCAAGAGAAGAGTGGAGAAGGTTTTCTCTCAGCCCCAACAAAAGACTTAGCTTTCTATGAACTTGAAGGCTAAAAAAACATAAAAATAAAACAAATGGAGATTAGAAAAATGAGAAGTAGGGAGAGCTGCAATGTGATCAAGGAAGAAATGAAAAATGGGATGCCCCCAAGTGTGAATTTGAGGGGTTTATATAGATGTTCTAAGGAGATGATAGATCAATAAGAAATGGCCTAAAGGTGATGTGGATGAATGGTGTAAGTGGCTCATTGTCTACCCACCTTTCTTGAGAAATTAAAAAGTAAGAAGCATGGGATAAGGTGACCAATGAAAATAAAGGAGAATGGTAATGCCTTCATGTGTCTTGACAAGTAGGTTCTTGGAAAGACCAACTTTTGTTCCATCATAAATTTAAACTCATCCATTAGATTGTTTTCGGGATCCACAATAAGGAACGGTGGTGATGAAGATGTGTTGAGATGTAGGTTCTTGAGAAGACAACTTAACTAGTCATTATCAACTTTTGTTTCCTCATAAATTTAAACTCATCCATTAGATTATTCTCAGGATCTACAACAAGGAATGGTGGGCGATGAAGATGTGTTGAGATGTGGGTTATTGGGAGGACATTGTTAGACAATACTAATAATAATGCAAAGAAAATAATTATAAAGAGAATAAAAAAAACCAGAACAGAGGCTTGTATGAGCAATGTCCCTTCCCAAGTGCTTGAAGACTATGGAATCTGTCTCCCAGGATACAACTGTTCAAATTGAATTACAATACCAAAATTCGATTTCTGTCAAACTGGAATCGATAAAAAATTTATGGAATTCTCTTTTTTTTAAATCAAGATTATTATTTTCCGTAAATAATGTATTATTTATTAAACTAGAAGAGGTGTGTTTGAATTGATAGGAATTATCAAACAATCACCAAAGTAGTTAACAGTAAAAAACGGTCAAAAATTATCTTAAGACAATTAATGACAGTTTTAATTCAAAAATTTAAATTAAAAAAAATAAAATACGGGCTGAATGAATCAAAGACCAAGGCCCACAAAAGGCCCAAGGCCCTTGTCTTTGATTCATTTAAATAATGTATTTCAAATATATTCATGAATATGGGCCCAATATGGGCCCATTGTCTCTTTTAACTTCCAACCAAAGAGACTATTATACTATTCCTTTTTATCTAAGTTATACCTTTTTGGTTTTACCAATGTGGGACTATTCAAAATTCTTTATTTCTATTCAAACATAACTATTTTTTTTTTCCAACAATACCCCACATTTGAATAGTAAATAAATAAATAAATAAAAGAAATTGAATCACTTCCATAAATATTAGAATATATTATATATCAGGACAAGTGTCTTACAGACTTGAACTTACCCTATTGATATCATACTGAATTTAATTGGTAACACAGTAGATATGTCGGATCTTGAACTGTTTACCTAAGAAGAGTAAATTATGACAATATGAATCAATTATAATATATATTTTATTATTCCAGTTTATATGATTTTGTTCATTTTGGTCCTGAACATGTCCCAGATTCATGATAGCTTTAGAGTATTAAGCCATATTCATTCTCATAAACACGTGTAATACCTTGAAAGTCTATGAGACGTCCACGTCACTAGTGAACAACAAAAGTGAAATAACAAACTCAAGAAAAGAATCAAAACGGCCAAAACGACCAAAACGACTAGACAATCATGTATCATAAGTCTAAATGGGATGGGTGATACCAATCCGAGAAGCACGAGAAATGGCGAAGAAAGACACTCAACACCAGAGATTTCATTCTGGTGACCGCGGTCGTCCTATAGTGACTGTGGTCAGTGCAGGCGAAACCCAGAAAAGAAGGAAAGAACACCACTCTGATGACCGCGGTCAGTCATATAGTGACCACGGTCATCGCCATAGAAACCCAGAAAAGAACAGGAAAAATTCATCTGGTGACCGCGGTCCGTGAAATGGTGACCGCGGTCATCATACGAAAAACCCAGAAATGAATGTAGCACGACATTCTGCCTACCGCGGTAATCACACTACGACCGCGGTCATTGCACAGTGACCGCGGTCATGCTACAGTGACCGCGGTCATTCGTCGAATTCTATATAAACCAAAGGTGCGCAGAAAACCCTAGATTTGTTATTTTTCCGCCGCAAGTCATTGGTTTTCCTCTCTAACTCTCTCCTAGCTCGGT
>JAJIYU010010850.1:0-15732 GCA_030144865.1 Tinospora cordifolia
GAAGCTGCTGCTGCTCAAACGAAGAAGAAACCATGCAGGGAAGAAGACCAAAAACAAGAACGACGTGAGTGTGTTGAATTTCTGGGCTACCATGCGTGAAGAGGAGGAACATAGAAGGAGAAGTGGAGAAGGAGAAGAGAAACTAGAAATCTGGTGAGCTGCTGCTAAACAAAGAATGAAAACGGGCTGCTGTAGATTGTTGCTTGATGAGTGAGGTGCGTCCTGCTGATCCGAAATGAAGAAGAGGAGTCTGTGGTGTTAGTGGGTTAGGTGGTGCATTATTGAAGTGGCTGCTATGGTGTTTGAGGTTGGAGTGAATAACAGGGAAACGACAGCAATGAAGAAGATGAGAATGTGTGAGTGCGTGAGTGGTTGTAGCTATTGGTTGGTGAATCCTGGAAACAGGGGAACTGTAGTGGGAAGTTGGTGCATGGAGTTAGCTGATTCCTCTGGTCCGTGGTGTTGTTTGTTGGGTTGTGCATTATTGAAGTTGTTGCCATGTTGTGGGTGTTTTGCTGTGTGGGATTGTGCCATGTGGGGAAACCAGCTGTTGTTGCAAGCTGGACAGGAAGAAGGAAACAGAAGAAACAGTTGCTGAAAAGAAGAAGACGGTGAACAAGTGTGATGGCAAATGGGGGTGTACAAATCTAGTCCATGAAGAACAATAACAAAAGGGTAAGCTAAGTTCTCTTCATTTTTGGAATTTATTATTGCCATGGTATCTAAGCTTGTGGACAAGTTGGTGGGATTAGAATAAGTAACATTGCAATTAGAAATCAAGCACCATGTCAAAAGCGGCTTTCAAAGTATATTTCAAAAACAGAAACGTTGTGAATACAAATAATTTGTAGTAGATATGGTGGGTTAGTTCTTCAATAAACTAGAGTCTAGTGTGATATGGAAGTGGTGCAACATATAGGTGCCCATGGAATTACAAATTTATCCTTGCTTCTTGAGGTCATTGTTAGATCTTGTATCAAAGATAAAAATGATCAATACTTAACAAATGTTCTCTTGAAGATCAATGCCAACCTTGGTGGCTTAAATTCTTTGTTGTCAGTTGAACAATCTCCTTCTAATCCCCTGATCTCTAAGGTCTAAATCATTATTCTTGGAATGGATGTTTCATACGAAATTTTTGGTCAGTATGATCTACTCTCTACTACTGTAGTAGTTAACTCTAGATAATAACCATTAATTTCTCAACATAGGGCATCTGTAAGAACACAGTCGTCTAAGGCTAAAATGATAGAATCTTTATTCAAGCAAGTCTCAGACACAAAGAACTAAGGTATTATTAGAGAGCTGCTTTTGGATTTCTATACTAGTTCAGAAAAGAGAAAGCCTGATCAAGTTGGGAATTCTAGATATAGATAATGTTAGAGTATCAACGATCTTGAAGGAAGTAACGTCGTCCTGAAGAACGACAAAATCAGGTGGGCGTGACTTCCTTGCTCATATGTATTATATAGATTTAAAATTTAAAACATTTGTTTGAATAGTTCTAGTTTATTAGAATCTTATTAGGAAATTGATTGAAATTGTTTGGTTGATTTGAATGATGTGTGATGTGTGATGAATTATTTAGACTCATGCATAATTAGTTCATAACATGATTGAAAATAAAGGTTTGCATGTAGATTCATTCAATTATGGCATGCATGAATAGAAAGATATGCATTTAGATTCCATTGTTTACTTATGCACCTTATCATGTTAACTTGTATGCATAGTGGAACTATCTTGCTAGTACATTGCGTGATGTTTGATGTGTCTGAGATTGTTTGTAAAACTAAAATAAGACGATGGTTTATTAAGAATCTATGTACTGGTGCGATTGTCAAGCCTGAAGCAGATCGAGGTGGCATCTCCTATATGTCATTGCTTGAGATTTTCGAGCTACAAGGCGGATCGTAGGTATTCCCACCCGGAGCTGACTGTGACAGCTCAAAGTCTTTGGGAGACGGTACGAGTTGTGATAAGTACTCTGTCTTAAGCTGTGATGTGAGTGTCGATTGATTTTAGATGGTTATTGGAACCCTCTGAGATTAGATTAGATCACCGGGAATACCGAGAGGCATCTCATGTAACACCCCAACCCCCGCATCTTTAAGCATTGGACACGACCGCCATTCTCTTGATGGTGGGCTAAACCAAATGGCGGGCCGGGCCGGTGTTACATTTACAAGTGACACACACTTGACTTTCTTTCTTTATATTTCAATTATTTCATGCCTTAACTTTATTTGACAGTACATAATTTAAATTTAGAAATTTAATAAGGCAATAATAAAAGAAATAACTGAAATTCATAAACTCAATTAATAAAATAAAATTGAGTACATAATTTGATCTTGAAGAAAAATGGAAGATTCAAAACTTGGGCAACATGCCCTTACATAGAAATTAAAGACCTTTTAAATAAAGAACCTAATTAAATTTCATAGTTTTCATGTAAATCAATTACCTGAAAAATAAAAGGAAGGGGTGAGCACATAGCCCAGTGGATCTTTCTAAACATCTAAATTACTATTTCAATTCAAACAAACCAAGCATATCAAACACTTTTGTACATTAAGCGATTCAAACAAATTTCTTGTTTATAGTTGACATTCGGACCGAAAGAGGTTAATCTTTGTGTTCCACATCGTAAGGAGAGAGAATGACAAATGAAAACTCAAACCCCAATATCTATGAAGTGAGATCACTCTTGGAAACCCAGTTCAAAATCGTCAATAGTAAACCGACAAGCCGGGTCGGGGGGTGGAACACACACGATGACACTATGCAGTCCATCATCGCGCCGGTACGTGGATTGAATCATTATTTAATCTTTTCTTAGTGATAAAATACACAATATCGAATTAAACTATTGATGCAACATATACAAAACATGAATCATTAAATATTTATTCAGGGCACAATTCATAACATGCATTAGTATTCTTATTTCTAAACATGCATAACATGTATATTCATGGCACATCAAATAAATAAAGCATGTATATTAAAACATATATTCAATCAGTCATCTTCAAAACATCATCACACATGCAAGACTTATTCAAATTAAAATAAAGAAGTAGAAGTTAGAAGTCGCTTTCACCTTAAACAGGTCTCTTTTGTACGTCTCTGAAATCCGGCAGAGTTCCGTTACTTTAAGGCTTCCAAACACTCAAGAACTCTCAAGAACACTCAAGAACTAAGGGGATTGCCAAGAAGAAGGCTATAGAGATTCAATAGGGACTAGTACGCTCTTGATTTGGGATGAACATAATATGAACATTAGGGGTCCTTTATATAGAGTTCAAAATAGTATAAAATGGTAAGTTTTTGGTGTTTTCTTTGTAGGAAACTTGTCAATAAATCAAATTTTCGTGCCCCCCAAGCATAGGAAAATAGCAAGTGAGTTTGGAATTTGGAAACATGATTTTTCAAAATTTTTTAGATTTTCCCAGTTAATTTTCGTTATTTATCAGAGCAGTTAATCGGGACCGTAGGATCGTTCTCGAATCCCGCATCGCATCTCTGTTAATTAGGCGCCTCGAATATGAGCCGTTAGATATTCCTCAAGCGCAGCACTCGATTAATGAAAATCAATCTGGCCGTTGATTTTCCTCGAGTACAGCACGCGATTCGCGATTTATGTATTGCGGTGCAGATTTGGACCTTCGGATGATGCTCGAACACAGAGTGCGGATCGCGATTGCGATTACTGAAAACCACCTGGACCGTTGGATTTGGATTGATCGACTGTGGCCCGTTGAATTTTCCTCGATCGATGCACATGTTCGCGATTACAGAATGCGTGTTTGATCTGGACAATCGGATCGTCCTTGAGTCACGCATCAGCTTATTCGGGAAACAGAACTTGGACCGTTGGATCTGGTTGATTGAGTTTGGGCCGTTGGATTTCCATGATTCGGAGTGCCTGTCCGTTTGGTGCGAGCCTGATGTGGGCCATGCGATCTCAGATCGTTCGGATTGTGAGATTCTGGCCGTTGGGTGCAGTTTCTAATTACCATATTGCTTTCTAATAATGTTATTATTCGAATTTTGCCAATTAGACACTTTCTAATTGATAGAAACTTGATTTTCTTGTAGATTCCCGTCTATTTTGATGATTTGCTATTATTTTCTCCTTTCTAATTATTTAATATTGTATTTATTTGATATTTTTCTATTTCCTTAATATTTTTAATGCTAATAATTAAATGATCTACATTTTTCATTTTCATGTATTTTTATTTATTTCATATTTCATTTTTAGATAATAATTTATGTAATTATAAATTAATATTTACATAATGTTTGATTTATTTTTAATAAATACATGTACCCTACATTTTATTTAATTATATAAGTTTTTTCTATGTACATATTCTTGTAATATGTAGTATTAACATTTATTATACTAACACACATCTTATTTATACACATATTTACCTATATGTGTATATATACTTTATTATTTCTTAAGCAACTCTTAAAATTTCATAATTAATCTACTAAATTGTAATTTTTATTAAATTATCAAATTAATGTCTTGTTTACCTAATTCTTTATTATATCTCCAATATATTTAATTTTTCATGTGCCTACCCACAATTTGCACCCAAAATTTCTTAAAATCTTTGAAATTAATTCACTTAACTTATTTTATTTATTTTAAATTATTTGACGAAATTCTAGGGTATTACAACCTACCCTCCTTAAAAGAATTTCGTCCTCGAAATTTTTATACATTAATTTGCGCATCATTTCATTAGGTATTTCTGGTAAATGGGTTGGTTTTGACTAATTTGATAAGCCTAAAGGCTTGAGTCTTTGTAACTATCTTGGTGATAGCCTCTGGTGTTTTCGAAGCTACATGATTAAGGAATTTGACTATCGTTTGCTAAATTTAGCAAGACTGTGTTTCATAAGTTACGTCTCCTGATCAACGCGATGTCTAACCGTTTGGTTCATTGTATTCCTATATGTTCCCTAATAGGTCGTTTCATACATAACAGACTCCCTAATTCTCAGCTGTTGATTTTCTGACCTTAGATCGGTTCTTAAGTAATTGTGGCTTCTCCAAATGATCAAATGGGTCACTTGGTAGGGAATACTTATCCTTCATTATTGGGTGATCTGCTTACTCTATCCATTCTAAGGTATACAGATCCTTTCGAGTCTTAGGGTATTCTCAGCATCTAACTTGAAGTCAGTATACCAGTCTTATTCAATTTCCTTTATTAAGCTTGTGAGTCATTTGTCTTACCTTTTGTTCATCCCTGATTTGATGCAATAGGTCTGATGGTAGGACTTGCTATAGAGATAGGCTTGTCTTTCATTTAGGGTCATACCTAACCCTAAGTTCTCAATCTATCTGAGGGTAAAAGTTTCTTTGTCACTTCCTACCATACGGCAAGTTCTAGGGTTACTACTCACACTTTCTATTTCCATTTTTAGTTCATTCTGAACCTCAGGCTGTGACTGTAGAGTCCTCATCACTTGTTCGACCACCTGTCGAGTGATTTCTGCTATTATCTCTGGTGCTAGGATGGAAGCTGCTGCCACATCTACCCCTTGGTAACTTTGTTCAAGTGTATTGGTGTTTTCTTGGATTCCTTCCATTATCTACAAGCCAAAGCCACTTTAGTATCCTATCATAGCAGTTTCAAATAGGACATTCATTTAGGGTACTCAGCCATTTTTTTTCTTATCTTCGGGATACTAAGTGCTTTTCCAAACTTGAGAAATGGTCATCTTTTCTACATCATAAGTTGTATCCGTTTCCTCAAGTTTTTGTTTCGTTTGTACTATCATGACTCTAGATTCATTTCTCTAGGTTCTCGATTTGTTTAGTGGCCTAAAGGTTTTTCTTTTAGGTTCTTTTCATGCATGGGTATAGGATTTGGTCTTAAAGCAAATAAACATTACAACATGCATATCACACAATCACACAATCACACTAGCAGAGCAAGGTTCCAAGCTTCCACCTAAGCTTTCAGGTTCAAGCGTCCCATACCACTTTACCCCTTCCACTTAGGTTTTCACCTAAAACAGAGCCCCACCCAAACAATTTCGCAAATGTTTCAATAATTAAGGTTCCCGAGCCCATTATACTCCACCGTCCCATACCAGCGAGCATAGAGAAACCTGTTCTGCCAGAGTTACTGATCATTCACCACACATGGTCCATCATTCTCCAAGTCCAGGCTTCCTCCATACCCCCGAATTCCTATGCATCCCATACTACATAGAAACTGAAAGATACAGAAGCTTCTCGGTCTCGTGTCCTGATCAAACAATTTTCTGTTTTCACACAAGTTTTCGTCTCTAGCCTATGCCCTAGAGATTTATGCTTTTGATCCACTGTGCCACCCCTAGCTACACCATTTTCTACCTAAGGTCTTTTTCTGGACCTAGGGTTCAATCTGGTTGACTCACAACCTCTGTCTAGTCAACATACCATATTTGGCATCTTTTCTGACTTCTATTCACTTTCTTGTCCTAATTTTCTACCTTCTAGTTTTCTTTTATAGAAAATAAGAGTGTTCTTCAACACCGACTACTCATATGAGCTGGTGGGACAACCTCCAAATCGGGCAGCTAGACCGAAGTTTGCTTAGCAATCGCGCTTTCTCGGGTGGGATAACCCATCTCCCTTTCAATGTTTAGCTTTACTTGGGACAAGGCTTACCCACTATCAGCTCAATTTGTAGTCTTTGTATCCAAACAAAACCTTTGAAAACATATCTTTCTGTTTTGAAAATACTTTCTAAAACATTTTTTAATTTTTTTAAAAATAGAAGGTAGGGCACTAAATTTCAATCTAATTTAATGTGAAACCCTAATTTGAGTTTCTAATTCTTTGTCAAGTAATTAATGTTTGACTTTGTATTTTCTAGCCTAATCAACACATGTTTAGGCTTAACTTTCTATTTCTAGCCCAGCATATCAAATAGCTAAGCTCTGATACCACCTTTGGTATCAGAGTAACTTTCTAATTCTTGCCCAGTATATCTACTAACTGAGCTCTGATATCACCTTTGTAACACCCCAACCCTCGCATCTTTAAGCATTGGGCACGACCACCATTCTCTTGATGGTGGGCTAAACCAAACTGCGGGCCGGGCCGATGTTACATTTACAAGTGACACACACTTGACTTTCTTTCTTTCTATTCCAATTATTTCATGCCTTAACTTTATTTGACAGTACATAATTTAAATTTAGGAATTTAATGAGGCAATAATAAAAGAAATAACTGAAATTCATAAACTCAATTAATAAAATAAAATTAAGTACATAATTTGATCTTGAAGAAAAACTATTACAGCGGAAGATTCAAAACTTGGGCAACATGTCCTTACATAGAAATTAAAAACCTTTTAAATAAAGAACCTAACTAATTTTCATGGTCTTCATGTAAATCAATTACCTGAAAAATAGAAGGAAGGGGTGAGCACATAGCCCAGTGGATCTTTCTAAACATCTAAATCATTATTTCAATTCAAACAAACCAAGCATATCAAACACTTTTGTACATTAAATGATTCAAACAAATTTATTGTTTATAGTTGACATTCATACCAAAAGAGTTTAATCTCTATGTTCCACACGGTAGGGAGAGAGAATGACAAACGAAAACTCAAACCCCAATATCTATAAAGTGGGATCACTCTTGGAAACCCAGTTCAAAATCGTCAATAGTAAACCGGCAAGCCAGGTCGGGGGGGTGGAACACACACGATGACACTATGAAACCCATCATCGCGTCAGTACGTGGATTGAATCATTATTTAATCTTTTCTTAGTGATAAAACACACAATATCAGATTAAACCATCGAAGTAGCATATACAAAACATGAATCATTAAATATTTATTCATGGCACAATTCATAACATGCATTAGTATTCTTATTTCTAAACATGCATAACATGTATATTCATGGCACATCAAATAAATAAAGCATGCATATTAAAACATATATTCAATCAATCATCTTCAAAACATCATCAAACATGCAAGACTTATTCAAATTAAAATAAAGAAGTAGAAGTTAGAAGTCACTTCCACCTTAAAAAGGTCTCTTTTATACGCTTCTGAAATCCGACAGAGTTTCGTTACTTCAAGGCTTCCAAACACTCAAGAACTCTCAAGAACACTCAAGAACAGTTCAAGAACACTCAAGAACTAAGGGGATTGCCAAGAAGAAGGCTAGAGAGATTCAAGAGGGACTAGTACGCTCTTGATTTGGGATAAACATAATATGAGCATTAGGGTCCTTTATATAGAGTTCAAAATAGTATAAAATGGTAAGTTTTTGGTATTTTTTTGTAGGAAACTTGCCAATAATTCAAATTTTCGTGCCCCCCAGCATAGGAAAATAGCATGTGACTTTGGAATTTGGAAACATGATTTTTTGAAATTTTTTAGATTTTCCCAGTTAATTTTCGTTATTTATTGGAGCAGCTAATCGGGATCGTAGGATCGTTCTCGAATTGTGCATCGCATCTCTGTTATGTAGGCGCCTCGAATCTAAACCCTTAGATATTCCTCGAGTGTAGCACTCGATTAATGAAAATCGATCTAGCCGTTGATTTTCCTCGAGTGCAGCACGCGATTCGCGATTTACGTATTACGCTACAGATCTGGACTGTCGGATGATCCTCGAACACAGAGTGCGGATCGTGTTCGCGATTACCGAAAACCACCTGGGCCGTTGGATTTGGATTGATCGATTGTGGCCCGTTGGATTTTCCTCGATCGATGCACATGTTCGCAATTACCAAATGCGTGTTTGATCTGGACGCTCAGATCGTCCTCGAGTCACGCATCAGCTTATCCGGGAAACAAAACTTGGACCATTGGATCTGGCTGATTGAGTTTGGGCCGTTGGATTTCTATGACTCGGTGTGCCTGTGCTTTTGGTGTGAGCCTGATCTGGGCCATGCGATCTCAGATCGTTCGGATTTTGAGATTCTGGCCGTTGGATGCAGTTTCTAATTACCATATTGCTTTCTAATAATGTTATTATTCGAATTTTGCCAATTAGACACTTCCTAATTGTAGATTCGAATAATGTTATTATTCGAATCTACAAGATTTTCTTGTAGATTCCCTTCTATTTTGATGATTTGCTATTGTTTTCTCCTTTCTAATTATTTAATATTGCATTTATTTGAAATTTTTGTATTTCTTTAATATTTTTAATGCTAATAATTAAATAATCTATATTTTTCTTTTTCATGTATTTTTATTTATTTCATATTTCATATTTAGATAATAATTTATGTAATTATAAATTAATATTTACATAATGTTTGATTTATTTTTAATAAATACATGTACCCTACATTTTTATTTAATTATATAAGCTTTTTCTATGTATATTTTCCTATAATATGTAGTATTAACCTTTATTATGCTAATACACACCTTATTCATACACATATTAACCTATATGTGTATATATACTTTATTATTTCTTAAGCAACTCTTTAAATTTCATAATTAATTCTACTAAATTGTAATTTTTATTAAATTATTAAATTAATGCCTTATTTGCACAATTCTTTATTATATCTCTAATATATTTTATTTTTTATGTGCCAACCCACAATTTGCACCTAAAATTTCTTAAAATCTTTGAAATTAATTCACTTAACTAATTTTATTTATTTTAAATTATTTGATAAAATTCTGGGGTATTACATCTCAACCTTCTTCCGGTCTTAGACTACAACTAAAGCAAATGAATGTTTGAACGCCTAATGTTTGAAAGTATTTGTAATGTTTCGGATTGGGTCAGTATAATGCATGTGATGTGTAGGAACGATCCACTGGGCTTTTTAGCTCACTCCCACTTTATTTTTCAAGTACATCTGGATGTAGAGTATGATAACTCGCGTCAAAAGAACTGACAGTTTAATTGAATGCCTCATTGGGGAGGTTGTCTGAGATAGGAGACTTAGAGGTCATGTTTTATGTAGTGTACTAGATTATTTTAATGTATTTATGTTGGTTTTAACTTTAGTTTGTTTTATCTTTAAATGACTTTTCTTGTTCAATAATTTTGGTTTTAATAATAATTTTTAAAGTTATTCCGCTGCGTTGTTTATGATTTGTATTGTGAAATCTGGTGAATGTATTGAGAAATTATTTTGATCTTTTGTTTTGTATAGAACATCCATATAGACATTAACTTGAGACCTAATGGTTATGAATTTGAACATCCATATAGACATTGACTTGAGACCTAATGGTTATGAATTTAATTTTGAAGAAAAAGATTTGGACAGAAAGAGAAAATTTATTAGCATCTCGATTTTCAATGTACAAAGATCCACACGTGAGGTAAAATGTGAACGGAAGTCTTGTTGAAAATTGGGGTGTTACATGCAACCCTACACATATGACATCTAGGCATGGCATGTATGATTATTTCGACATAGAGGATAGATATTCAAGTATAATTATGCATGAACATCATATTGAAATCAAAATAATAAAGTAAAATTTAGAATTCACTTCCACCTCAAATATCTTTAATCCTTAAGTTCCTCTGTTGAATCTCCTTTTAGCATAAAATTTGCACAGAACTTCATTTCTACTACTCTAATTGTTATTTAGAACAACTAAAGAAAGAAAAAGAGATGCCAGGAGGGAGGCAAAGAGAGCAAGAAGGGACTTGTCCAGTTCTTGTTGGGATGAAGAGAATGGTGCTGATGTTTAGGTTTATATAGAGTTTTTATGGGGATAAATTGACAAGTTTGGGGAGTCTTCATTATAGAAACCTTTCTAATACTCTTCTCCTTCTTATTTTATTTGTTTCCTATGCATAAGAATTGGTAAGTAAAGGTTTAGAAGTTGCTAATACATTCTTTTGGGTTGATTTAATTTTAGAAACATTTCTAACTCTCTATTTTACTTGTTTTCCAAGCACATATATTAGTAAGTAATTATTTTAGAAATTGCTAATACATTCTTTTGAGTTGATTTCATTTTAGAAACCTTTCTAATTCTCTATTTTACTTTATTTAAATTATTTTATTTAATTTTTTTAATTTTAATTATTCAAAAAAATTTTAGGGTATTACAACCTACCTCTGTTAAAATAAATTGTCCTCAAAATTTGTACTTACTTGTTCCAATATTGTCTGGTCATGCATTCTTGATGAAAGGCCTAGGTACTTTATTTTCATCTTACATTCCAGCTCCCAGGTTGCCTCTTCCACTCCATGATGCCTCCAAAAAACTTTGACTAAGGGAATATCTTTTGTTCTCAAGCTTTGTACTTTATAGTTGAGGATCCTAACTACCTCTTCTTCATATATGGCATCGTCTTGGATATCCACCTCCTCCCAATGGATTATGTGAGAGGGATCATGTTCATAGTTCTTAAGCATTACACATGAAACACGTTGCAGATTGAAGACATTCTGTTTGGTAGATCTAACTCATAGGCACATTCTCCAATTCTTCTAAGTACTTTGAATGGGCCGATGAATCTAGGTGATAACTTCCCTTTCTATCCAAATCGCTTAATTCCTTTCTAAGGGCTTATTCTTAAGAAAACTCTATCACTTGCCTGAAACCCAAGGAGCCTTCTCCTTTTATCGAAATTACTCTTTTGTCTACATTGTGTTGTGGACAATCTCTTCTGTATCTATTTTATTTGATTGTTCATCTCCTCCACTAGATCTAGACCAATAAGCACGTGATCCTCAAGTTCAGCCCAACAAGTTGGTGATCTGTAGGCTTCCCATAGAAATCTTCATATAGAGTTATCTTTATACTTGCCTGATAATTGTTGTTACAGGTAAACTCTGCTGGGTGTAGGTACTTGCTCGAGTTTCCCTTGAAGTCAAGGATGCAAGACCTCAACATGTCTTTTAGTGTTTGAAAGACTCTCTTAGACTGGCCATCAGTTTGTGAATGGAAAGCGGTGTTCATGGTGAGTCTGGTGCCTAGCTCTTTCTATAGACTTTGCCACAACTATGATGTGAATCGAGAGTCTCTTCCCGACACTATGTTCTGAAGCACACCATGAAGTCATACTATTTTCTTTACATAGAGTTCCCCCAACTTACGAACTTGGTTTGTGGATCTAATAGGCAAGAAATGTGCCACCTTAGTCAGACGATCCACAATTACCTTATAGTATCTTCGCCTTTTTGGTTTCAAGGTAATTTGTTAATGGAGATGTTATCCCACTTCCATTTAGGGATTGGGAGAGGTTGTAACATTCCAAAGAGTTTTCTATGAGCTACTTTCACTTGTTGATGGGTTAGGCATTTAGAGACATGCTTGGCTATGTCTCTTTTTGTTCCTTGCAACTAGTAGGTCTTTCTGAGGTTTTGATATATCTTATCATCGCTTGGATGCATCATGTACTTGGTTTGATGGGCTTTGTCTAGTATGGTTTGCTTACTCTATCCATTTTGAGGCACACAAATTCTATCTCTAAGCCTTAGGGTATTTTCAACATCTAACCTAAAGTCAGAATGCTTACCCTGTTCAATTCCTTCTATCAAACTTGTGAGCCATTTATCTTGCTTTTGTTCATCCTTGATCTGGTGTAGAAGATCCAGTTGGCAAGTCATGTTGTAAAGATAAACTATTTCTTATCTAAAGCTATGCCCAGGTTATAATCCTCAATTAACTAATACATCTAATCCTTTTCTTCCTCCTGTTTGTTGAATTTTTTACTCAAGGCATTAACCACCACATTGCCTTCATTGGATGATAGTGTAGTTGGAAATAATAGTCCTTAAGGAACTCCATCCATCTCTGCTGCCTGAAGTTTAACTCCTACTGGGTGTAAATGTATTTCAAACTCTTGTGATCTAAAAACATATCAAACTTCTCACCATAGAGGTAATGTCTCCAAATCTTTAGGGAACATACAATGGCGGCTAATTCTACGTCATGGGTTAGGTCATTTTGCTCATGGATCTTAAGTTGTCTTGAGGCGTATGTAACAACTTTTCCTTTTTGCATCAAAACTGAACCCAATCCGTTTTGTGAGGCTTTCATGTATAGAACATACTCAACACCATGTTTAGGAGAGACTAAGATGACGTTCATAGTCAATCTCCTCTTCAGTTCTTGAAATAATTATTCACACTTCTCATCCCAACTAAACTTTACTACCTTTCTAGTCAGTTTGTTCATGGGTTCGACCAACTTGGAGAAATCTAGGATGAACCTTTGGTAATATCCAGCTAGGCCTAAGAAACTTTTAATCTTTGTAATTATCTTTGGTTGCTTCTAGTCCATATAGCTTCCACCTTCTCAAGGTCTATATAGATGCCTTATGCTGATACTAAATGGCCAAGGAACTTGATCGTCTTCATCCAGAATTTGCACTTGTTGAACTTGGCATACAACTAGTTTCCCCGAAGGGTTTCCAACTCAATTATCAAGTGTTTTAATTGTTTAGCTTTTGACTTAGAGTAAATTAGGATGTTGTCTATGAATACCACTACAAACTAGTCAAGGTATTACTGAAATGTTAAGGTTATTAGACCCACAAATGTTGTTTGTGCATTGGTCAAACCAAATGGCATCACCAAAATTCAAAGTGTCCATATCGTGTCCTAAAAGTCATCTTGTGTATATCTAACTCTCAGATTCTTAGTTGGTGATATCTTGACTTAAGATCAATCTTAGATAAATGAGTGGCTCTTCTCAATTGATCGAATAGGTCATCTATCTTTGGTAGGGGTATTTGTTTTTCACTGTTGTCTGATTCAATTTTCAATAGTCAACACATAGTCTCATGGACCCATCTTTCTTCTTCACAAATAGTACCAGAGCTCCCCATGGTGATTTCGTTTGGCCAGATGAACCCTTTCTCTCAGAGCTCGTTTAGCTAAGTCTTTAACTTGACCAGCTCTACAAGTGCCATTCTATAGGGAGGTATAGCTATGGGTTTGGTTCCAGGGTAAACTTCAATCTTGAATTCTACTTCTCTAGTAGGTGGTAGTCCAAGTAAGTCATTTGGAAACAATATTAATGTTTTTGAACTACTCTTAAGTCCTGGATCCCTCTTTGCTCTTCTTGGTCCTCTTCAGAGAGTTTTCTTGAGTTCATCTTTCTATCTTAAGTAGTTCAACATGGTTATCGTCAAGCTTCTAGGTAATTTCTACATATTATTGTTGATCCTAAAAGTTTCTCCCGAAGGTAATGTTATCGTTACTTGCTTCTTTAGACAATCTATTTGTGCCTGACACTAGTTTAACCAATTTATCCCCAAGATTACATCATATCCATAAAATGGAAGTATACAGAGGTTGACTAAGATCAGTTTATCTCCAAACCTAAGGTCACAACTACACATTCTTTTTGAGGTGATGGTAGTTCCTATGGGTATGGATACATTCACAGTCATAGTTAATGTTTTAGTTATTAGTTGTAACTTATCTACTAGTTTTTCAGGAACAAAAGATTTTGTAGCACCCAAATCAAACAACAATTTCACAATAACATTAAACTATAAGAATGTACCTTCTACTGCAAGAACTCGATCCTTAGGGGCATCGACAACTGCGAACACTCAAACTTGGTTCTGCCCACAGCCCTGGTTCTACCTTTGGTTAACATTCTATCATGTTTGAGTGTGACCATTTCATCCTTTGCCCTTATTGTTTTGTGGCTATTGTTGAGGGGTTTTTAGTTGGTGCGTCTACAAAGTAATTCTTTGCGATGTGTCCCCTTTGTCTGCAAAGGAAACATAGTTCCAACCTCTTTGCCCGATCCTTCCATTCTTCTTTAGCATGGTTGGGTGGTACTTGTTGCTAAGTCTAAGATGCCTTATTTCCACCATTCTTCTAGTGGGAGTTTTGCCTCTTTTGATTTCCTTGGTAGTTTTGGTTATTATTAGGCCTCTTGTTTCTATTATTCAACTTTTGTTCAATGTTGAGTTTTGCTCCAGTAGCAATGCCTTCTCTACAACATCCCTCAATGTCTTTAGGTCCATCGATATTATCACTTTTTAAATCTTGATCTTGAGACCGTCTGCAAATCTGTTAGCCTTCATCTTTTCTTCCATAATCAGTTCTAGGGAGAACTTGGCCAATTCGGTAAACTTGGTCTCATATTCCACTACAATTATATCAATTTCAGTCAACCTGATGAAGTCAAACTGCATCTTCCTTATCATAGTTTCTAAGAAAAGCTTCTCATAGAACATTTCCTTGAACTCTTCTCGGTTTATCTCTATAACATTGGTGTTTGGATCTGCTTTCAGCATCCGCTACCAACTCCTAGCCTGTCCCTTAAACTAATGGGTAGCCAACGCAACTCTATGGGAACCCCTTACCCTTAACCTGTAACACCCCGATTCCCGGTCCCATTGGTCCCTTAGGCCACGCATAGAGAAGATGCGCCCACTCAACTAGGAAAACCGCAACCATATCATCTGCTGAGAGCCAGAGCGCTACTAAATTCCATCTGCACTCTATTTTTCCATCTCTTTTAAGTAATGATAAAATTAGTATAGATAGTCATTAATTTTTTTTTTTGAAATAACCTTCTAAGTACATAGATTGGATCAATGAAAATTTCAAGTAAACTAATAGACCACAAGTTCAAATTTAAACAATTCCAAGGTTTCTAAAACAAACCCAAAACATCTAATCACATGTAAAATGTATAGACCAAAAAAGAAAGCATATGCCTTGTTTCAAATTCAATTACAAAATACAATTTGTGCAGAAAGACAATAACAACCTCC
>JAJIYU010010851.1:0-15743 GCA_030144865.1 Tinospora cordifolia
GAAGGGGGGCCGCGTGGGGGGGGGAGGTGTGGGGGGGGGGGGGGAAGACAAGGGAGAAGGAGGAGTAGGCAAAATAGGTTCCAAAGGAAGATTTTGTGAAGAAGTAGAAAATTAGAGATTGGGGTAATAATCTATGGTTGATGGAGAGGGAAGGAGAGACTGTGAGAATTGGTTTGTAGAAGAAAAAGAGAGAGAGGTAGCAGAAAATAGAGGATCTCAACCACATGGAAGAAGAATCGAGGAATATGGGGAAGTGGTGGTTAAAGAGCGGGAAAAGTGAGAAGAAAACATTGCTGCATAGGGGAATTCTTTTTCATCAAATAGAACATGCCGGCTAATATAAAGTTTACCTTTGGAATTTAGGCACTTATACCCTTTATGTGACTGACTATATCCAAGAAATAAACAACGCTCAGATCTAAGTTGATATTTGATTTTATTAAATGGACGAATGTATGGATAGCATGAGCAACCAAAGGCACGAAGAATAGAATAATCTAGTGGACGATGGAGAAATTTTTGATATGGAGATATATTGTTTAAAACCATGGTGGGGACGTGATTTATATGAGAAAGACAGCTGTATGACAAGCTTCCCACCAAAAAGAATAAGGAAGATTGGAATGAACAAGTAAGGATAAGCTAGTCTCAACAATGTGGCGATGTTTCCTTTCAGCACGACCACGTTGTTTATGAGTATAGGGGCATCGGTGTTGAAAACCAATTCCATGTTGTAGGAGAAAATACTCAAAAGAACAATATTCACCACCCCAATCTGATTAATCACGTTTAATACTAGTAGAAAATTGCTTTTCAACAAGAAGTTTGAACTGTAATAATGTGGCTAAAGCCTCAGATTTATGTTTCAGAGGGTAGATCCAAGTAAAATGCGAAAAATCATCAAGAAAATGAATGTAATATTGAAAACCATCCATAGAAGGAACTAGAGAAGGACTCCAAATATTAGTATGTATTAATTCTAAAATAGAAGTAGTTCATGTAGATGATTCTTGGAATGGCAACACATGACTCTTACCTAACCTACAAGTTGAACAAAAATCATGATTAACTGATGAACTTGATTGATTACAACTATGAAGTATATGATGTAAGACGTTTTTAGAAGGATGGCCTAATCGTAGGTGCCATACATTTGGAGAAGCAAAACTAGAGGAAAATAGAATTGATGTATAAGCTTGAGGAGAAGGATTGGTAACTTGATATAGCCCGGCTTTAAGAATTCCTCGAAGAAGCACCGCCTTGGTATGTAAATCTTTCACAAGACAATGGTTAACAAAAAAATTTCAGAAAAACATTATTATCGTGAGTAAGTTTAGACACACTTATGAGATTTTTATTAAGATTTGGAACATACAAAGTGTTGGGAAAATTCAACGATGAAGGAAGAGATGGAGAAGAAGCATTGCCAAAATGAGAAATGGATGAAGAGCTGCCATTACCAACTACCAATGATTGATTACCTGTGTAGTTTGAGTGCATACTCAATTGAGAAGGGTCCGGGGTAACATGAGAAGAGGCACCACTGTCAATGTACCAAGACCCATTTGAATTGTTATCAGCAGTGGCCACAAATGCAGTAGGAGGATTGAAATTTTGTGTAAGACAAGGTGCCGGAGGAGTTGGAGATCCCATGTAGGTAACATCCGTGCGATAGTAGCAAACAATAGCTAAGTGGCCATATTTGCTGGAAATTTGGTGTGTGGGTTGATCAGATTTGTGTAACCAAGACCTCCTCGTCCTTTAGACCGACCACGTGAGTTGTTTCCTCCTCTATTCTTAGTTGATTGAGATCGTATATTCTGATTTCCCTACTGAGGAGTCATTGAATGAGACTATTTTTGCATAGTTTTTGTGAAAGCAGTGTTGATGGAAGCATTTGGGTAAGCACTTGATGAGGGAATCACATTAGCTGACTAGTTTGATAGAAGTGTTCGAAGTTTGATCTCATAGCTTAGAAGAAAAACATGCATATTTGCCCAAGAGAGATCAGCTTTGTCTTGGAGAAGTGTAGTGATAGGCAAAAATTCATCATCGAGTCCATTCAGAATACACGATATTAGATCTAATTCTGAGAAAGGAGCTCTAACAGCAGCTAAGCTATCAACATTTTCTTTACGATTATTGAGGTATTGACTCATTGTTTTTCCACCTTTCCTAGCCATTTGAATGTTTGTACAACTAATTTGTGTTTTGGCCCGATTATGAGCTCCACAAACTTCTTCGATTGCTTTCCAAGTTGCATGAGATGTTTCATGATCAATCTGAGAAACAATTTGGTATGTAAGTGAATTCAACAACCATCCAAGAAGAAGTTGATCACGGCTCACCCATTCTTCGAATGCCAGATTAGCTTCTCTAGTATTAACCAAGACAGGCAATGGACAAGGCATTGTTCCCAGAATATATCTATCTAATTTATATCCTGTGATCATGGTGTTAGCCTAATGACTCTGATACCATGTAAGGAAAATAGAGGAGAAATAGTTGAAGCTCTGCTTGAATGATTCCAGTAGAGATGATTGTTATTTATAATGAATAAAGAATGAGATGCAACCATTGATAGCAAAGACAAACGTCTTAATGTCTATACCCATATCCTAACAGAAAGCTGAGCTAACAGAATTGCAGAAAATAGAGTGTTGCAGAAAATAGAATTACAGAAATCAGAGTGCTGCAGAGAGTGTTGCAGACAATATTCTATCGGAAATGTTGGCAGGAAATCAAAATCAGAATTTGGTGTTTGGAATATTCTTCTGAAAGATGCTGATTGACAGTCTGGATAACTGAATGAACTTAATGCGTTTCTCTAATAGTGAGGATCTATCATTTGTATATTTTAATGTATAGTAATATATATTTTACCTTTTATAACTAAAAGTTTTCAGAAAATGTCAACTCAATGTTATTTATTAATTTTAAAACTTTTAAATTAGTTAAGAAATCAATCTTGATCTTAGATTAATATAAGAAATAGTTTTTAATAGATAGTTTTACATTACTAAGTAACATAAATAAGTAAGCCTCTTTAAAGTAGAGCCAAGTTGTCAAGATCAAGATTTTACATTTGATCGTTTTGCCGTTCGGGGAACTAAAAATTAGATGTGGAATCAGATTATGGATCTTAAGATCTTATACTGAAGAATTCGAATGTTATTTGTATTCAAAAGTATCCTGGAAACATTATAATAATACATATAAATATAAAATGGCCAAAAGCTTGAAAATAATACAAATTAAATATATATAATCTGTAAGTCTAACTCTTAGAATTACATAGACAATATGCTATTTTATATCACTACAAGAAAAATAGGTACTTGTGACATACAAATTAACTGTTGTTAAAAAAGTTTTCGATGGCAGACATGTCTTTCCATATATAACAAAGCCAAAAAATATACATTAACCGATAAAAAAATTAGTGGCAAGGGATAAGCTGCTATTAAAAAAAACAAATTTAGTTACTTATATGGTAACACAAATAACTATTTTTTGGACAGTAACATCTACCATAAATATGCTTAACATTAAATCCTATAAACCAAATTCACTTTACCAAGCTTCGCAACTTGTGCGAACAACAATAATGATCTCATTCTCACCATTGATAATTGTTTCTTCTAGGGTTTCTCCTTCGTCCAAAAACCCTTCACCCCGCCTCAGTTCTCGAAAAAGATGACATGATTGAGCCTCACATTGTTCGAGATGATGACTGAAGAGTAGCAAAGAAAGTCCAAGGAGATGGACGAGAAGTGGTAGAGATCGCAAGAGAGGGTTTTGTGACGACCCAAAGTTTTGATACACAATTAATGGGTTCGATACATGTATTTTTATGAAATTTTTAATAAAAATACATGAATTTTCTCAAAATTTTCCTATTTTTGATCATTTATTGAAGAAAATTTTAAATAATTGAGAAAATACAATCTTGAGAGAAAAACACGTGAAATTATAAGGAAAATATAATTTCTGAAAAAATATAATTTTTCAATAAGATTATTAAATTTTTAGAGTAATTATTAAATTTTTAGTGTAATTAATGGATTTCTGGAGAGAAAAATGCAAATTTTTTTTTGTAGAATATTAAATTTTTAGAAAATAAATGTGTGAATATTGAAAATTGTGTATAAATGGAGATTTTAAAGACATGATGAATAAATAATTATAATAATAATGAAGAAAAATGAAAATTGAGTATATATACATGTATATATGTATGTACAAAGGGGAAAAAATAAAAAACAAAAAAAAGAAGGAAACTGGATGTTGGTCGCATGGGCCTATGGCTCGTGTGGGCCAAACTAAGCCGCACAAGCTTGGCCCATGTGGTGCAAACCCTTGGTGTGAGCCTAGCCCACGCACGGGTGTTGAGTGCATAAACCAACAACCCGTGCAGGTTTTTGGGCTGGCCCATGGACCCCAACCTTCTTCTTCTTTGATTTGGCCCAAATTTTTAGGTTTTTTTTAGCGAAAAATCAGCAAATTCCATGGTTTTGTCAATCCAATCACTTTCCTAACTCAGCCAATATTTGGTAACAACAAGGCACCTTGCATGATAGACCAAGGGTCATGTGGATAGCCATGTGGCACTTCTATTTGTCATGCAAGGCCACCTTAATATGCAACAAAACCCCCACCTATGAGCAGAATTTTCATTTTCAATTTCTACAACCCATCTTCCATAGTTTATTTCTCCCTCATTTGGGGTTCATATTCGGTGATCTAAGGCTCTTTGGAAAGCCCTTACTTCTCTCTACAACAGTACACACGCTATTGGTCGAATCCTACATTCGTTTGAGACTAAAATGACCACAAATAGGGCTGTTCGACCCTATTGTAGCCGAAAAACTTGCAGAAAACTGTGTTGGAGCAAACTTCAAAAGGGTGATTCCTGACCCATCCAAGGTCCATTCTTGAGGTAAAACCCCTTGTTTTACTCCTTATCTTGTGTACTTTCATACCAAAGTGGTGGAAATAGGAAATGAAAGTCTTAAACCTGTTCTACAAGGCACTAAAGTTGGTTGTTGATCAACTTTTACAACAGGTCCAGCAGAAGATAGTTCTTAGAACCAGTTTTGAGGTATCATTTGAATGACTAGGGACATCCATTTGGACTGAGATTTGAGGCATTTTAAACCTCACATCAGAAGCTACAAGAAGGTATAAACCTCAACCCCTAAGCCTCCTATGCACAGTTTTATGTCCATGCCAAGATCCCTAGTTACATATATGTTTTTGATACTTAGAAAATATTTTAAACTGTTGATATATGTGCTAAGTTGTAGGGTGAATTTAGAAATGATTATAATCACAGTTGCTTACTGTTTTAAGATGGGATTTGAACTGTCAATATTCTGGAATCTAAGCTATACAAAATATGTAAGATAGGGCCTCAAATCATTAGAGCAATAGAGATGTTTAGGCACTTGAAAAACTACAGGAAATTTGAACATTTGAACAATCTGTTAAATGACAGAGAAGTAGGAAACCAGTTAACTAACCAAACGTAGGTAGTTTGAGCTAAAATTTGGTGGATAGGTCACTGGACATGTCAAGATTATGTAACCAAATTTTGCCCAATCTGAATTGGCTAAGGGGATCAATTGATGCACCATTTGACTTTTTTGTCACATGAGATACGAGATTTTATAGTCCCTATTAACACACTTAGAAATCATAAAACATTGTGTCCAAAAATCAGAATCTAAAATTTTCGTGAAGGTTTAGGAAGTGTAGATAAAATGTGAAAATTTTTGCACAAATCCAACTCATGGATTGATTGCAGAATAATCAAAAAATTCACTACGCAATAAGAGCAAATGCTTAAATTTGGGTTAAGTGTTGGAATTTGGGGATTTTTGCTTAATTGGCCCAAATTTGACATAACTTGACCCAGTTGGACCCAAATCAACCACGGATAACCAAAATTGATCATGTTGACCCATTTTGACTAAGTTTGACTAATTAACCAGATTCGACCGAAATGAATTTGGGTTGGTCGAGATCGATTAGGGATAGTTAAGTAAGGAATTAAACCACATTCTAAAAAGATCTGAAATTGAGTTTAAATAATGCAGACTCAAGTGAGCAATGCGAGATTGGGCCAGTTGTCGACGGGAGATCAGTGTGCAGTACCTAAGGTGATTAGTTCGATGAATGTGCATAGGAGAATTTGGCTAGTCGTGTAGGTTTTTTGCAAAAAAGCTGAATCAAGGAGGACATGAGACAACGACGATGATGGTAGTGCATTCAGTGGAGATTTGTGATTGTGATTGTAATACTTCGAAAAAAAAAAAAAAAATAAAATAAAATAAAAATAATTGAGTATTAATATTATTAATAATAATGTTATAATAAAGTTTGATAAATGAATTAAGTTAAAATAAATAAATAAATAAATAAATAAATAAAATATATATATATATAATGAATTGTCGGTGGAATGATTGAAGAAGATTTCGGGTGTCGGTGGAATAATTGAAGAATATTGCTGCTAGTCCGTGACAATGAAGAAGAAGCACTAGCAGCTTCTCGGTGGTGTTATCAACGTGAAGAAGACGAAGCAGAGATGCTGCTGCTGGTTGCTGCAGCCGATGCTCTGTTTTGGGACGATGGACAAAGAACAAAACGAAAACGATGGAGACAAAAAAAAAAAAGAGATGAAAAATGAGCAGCAACCATGTTGCTGCGATTGGACGAATGAGCAAGAGTGATTGAGGCTATGAAGAACGGAAACCCAGAGCTGGCTGCCGTGAATTGCTGGTGCTCTTGCCGTGCAACGAACAGAGGAGGAATTGTTGATTGGAAGCACGGCTGCTACGGTTGGTGCTCTGCTTTGAAGATGAAGAAGAGGATGATGGCATGCGGCTGGTGGGACGAACAGAAGGAAGACGCAGCTGCTGGTGCTGTTACCGCTACCGTTGCTGCTGTCAAATGAAGGAGAAGGCCATGCAGAGAAGAGGAACTGAAAAACAGAGGGGCGGTTGCAGTGCAGCTGCTGCTGCTCTGTTGTTGTTGCTGCGAGACAATGAGGTGGAGGAACGGCTGCTGGTGCCGTTCTCATCGCTGCATACTGCTGCTGCTACTACCATTGAACGAAGATGAAGAAGGTGGTAGCTGGATGGGAGCTGAGCATGACGAGCAGATGAAGGAAGAAGATGAAAGCTGGTGGATGCCATTGCCACTGCTGCTGCTGCCACGAAAAAGAACCAGGCTGCTGCGTTAAAGAAGACTGAAACAGGGAACTGGAAGAACTGCTGCATCAGAGCAGAACAGAAGAAGAAGCCATGCAAGGATGATGAACCGAAAACAGAGGATAGGGATGACGGTGGTGTTCAAAGAATGCAGTCTGCCAGCAAAGAAGAAGGACAAGTTGAAGGCCACTGCTGCATGCTGCTGCTGCTCCTGCTCCGAATCCCTGTTCTAGAACCACGATGCTCTGCTGCTGGCCGTGAAGAACATGGACCTTGGGCGTTCAGCTGTGACGGACAAAGATGGAACGTGATTTGGGGTTTTTCAGTGATCGGTGTGTAACGATTAGACGAAGAGGAGAAAGAGGAAGAACGAGATCTAAGGGTTGATTTCGTTTGCACTTGCAGCTGGTGAGCTTGGAGATTTGAAGATGATGAGAAACATGGCTGGTACGTTTTATGAAGATGTTGAACGTGATTTGTGACATGCTGGTGTGTGAAAGATGTTGAAGCAAAGAACGTTCAGATCTGGATTTTGGGTTCAGATCGTGAGTTCAATAGAAAACTGAAGGAAACCGATGATGCATGCCACACTACGATTCATTAGAGTTCCGGCCGTCAGGTTCGCTACAGATTTTCTATATTTTACATAGATATGGATTGAATTATGAGAACTTCTATTAAATAATTAGGGGGTAACTTTGAAACTCTAATTATTTCAATGGTTCTGCTGGCTTGCTTTGTAGGTTTCAGAGTAATTGATAGAAGTAACTACAATTAAGTGGTGATGGTTAGATCATGTGAAATTAGACTTAGTATATGCAGAGTGTTGATAAGGATGGCATTTCATGTTAATTTAAAACCATAGACTGACAATTTTATTGGCTTAGATTGAAATAGAGCTGAGCACCGATAATGGCTTACACTATATGCAGTAACAAAAAAAAAATTTAGATTGATAGTTGGTACGAATAATGAAGAATTTACTTAGCCTAGTTTTCAAATGAGGATGACAGTTAGCATGCAAGAATAGTTATAAAGAAAATATATATAAAAAAAAAAATCTTCTTATTCAAATAGAAATTAATTACATCAATTATAAAGTTTAGTTTAGAAAATTTATTTAATAATTCAAATTAAATAAATTTAGTAGTAGATTATTCATTAATTATTGAACATGAGGATAAATTCATTTAATAAAATTAAATCAATTAGTCTTTTAAATTAGGATTAAAAAATAGATTTCCAACACATTAATATTTTTATTTAACATTAGAAGTTAAAAATTTAATAAACCAATTAGTTGAAAATATGAAAAATAAAACTTTAGGAGTTTAAAATCTTTTATAAGAAAAGAATAAAATTTTAGGCTTTGAAACTAAATGTGTAACATGTAGAAGTCTTATTTTGTTCGTAATAAATTTAATTTTTGACATAAACAGAAGTATGATCGAAGATTAACGTTAATGAGAGTTTTGATGTGAATACAAGAAGCTTGAAAGTTAATTAATTAATTATCTTGACATTAATCTCAGATCAAGGATAGTGAAGGCGTCGCGGAGGCGCGAGAGACTCCAGAAAAATTTATGTGGGTGTGATTACTACTCTCTCTATTATTATTTAGATTTTAAATGCAAAACATGATAATTGTTTTTATTCTTGTACTTAGTATCATGCTAGGAATGGATGAATTGATTTGGAATGATTGCCATGAGATCATAATGTTCGGTTATGTGTTTTCTAGAAATAAAATTGCTTGAATAATTTTACATCATTTTGACTGCATAGATTAATACATGCTATGCTGTGATGGGATTGAAAAACCTTGTCCGTGGAAATTAAAGAAAATTAAATTAAGACAAAAGAACCACGTATCGTGTGGGGACTTTCTGTGTTCCATTGGAACTGGCTATGCCAGAATGAACCGGGTTTCATCGATGAACCACTGGAAATGGGTTTGAGCTCTTGAATAGATCTCTCTTCCTAGATCTGGAATACAGAGACTAGTCCCTTCCGATCTTAACTACAACGAAAAACAATTGAATGTTTGAAACGCCTTAATGTAATGAAAGTGTGTGCATGTTTGGTATTTTGGTCTGAATAATGCTAGAGATGTGCGGTATGATCCACTGGGCTCTCGAGCTCACCCCCTTTCTTTTTCAGGTAATTCTTGAAGACGTACGAGTTGATGGTCATCACAGAGGTTATGGTTATTTTTGAAATCTTGATAAAATGGTTGCTGCGCATTTTATTTTTATATTTGACTAAACTGGATATGTATCCTTTTCTTACATGTTGTTCGAAATATTTTATACATAATTAAATATTTTAAAACTATTCTAAAGATTCTTGACGTGTTCAAATTTGAAATCAATGTTTTCTTTTCATTTGAAATTTCATTAATACATGTTAATTATTTTAATATTATATAAAAAAAAATTTGTACTAGTTTTCAAGTAACTTTATTTATTACTATAAGAAAGAAAAAAAGATATATAATAGAATGTGAACATTGATAGATTTAAAAAAGATAATGTAGCACTTCGGTTCTCGACTGATAATGCAGTGACGGCTTTCCAGCCGAATAGTCCTGCATTTTGAATGAATGGGCCCGAGGGAGCCCTAGATGAAAGATTCGGGAACCGGGGTGTTACAGTGATGATGTAGAGTTGTATATGGAGACTATGATGTTGATGTATTGTGAAGATTTGAAGAGGATACTGATGAAGGATGAGGTCAGGAAGGTGTTGAATTAACTTAAGATATGATATGAATTGCGATTTTGTTTTGTTTCATAAATTTTTATTATTTTTATATGGATTTTATTGTTTCTTGGGTTAATTTAATTATGAATTTTATTAAAGTTTCTTTTGAATTTTTATTACTGTTCAGAATCTTAGTCTTTGCTTTCCTAGATAAACAATACACAAGTGCTTGTTTACGATAATTTTAATTGGGCCACATAATAATATATGGCCATATATGTATCCACTACACCCTATTCAATTATTCTTGTATCTTTATCTTTTCCTACTATTCAGTTAGTGTATTTGAATTTAGATTTTTGCATGAAATTGGTAATTCTAGTTTTTACTCAATTTGTTTGATCTCTATGTTGAAATATTCCTCTTTTTTTGTTTTTTTTTGTTTTTACATGTGCATTCCAGTTTAAAAATGACCTATTAGCTTGTAAATTTGAGAAGTTTAAGATCAAGCTTGTAAATTCTCATCTTGTAAGGTCTCTTTGTATGTAGTTTTGTAATTTTTATCATTTTGTTTCAAACTCAAATTTATTAGAAGACAAGATTCTATCAGGCAATAGAGTTTTTATGTGGTGTTTATGTGGTAAACACCTCTTTAAAACAGAGTAGGAGAAAACAACGGACTCTTTTCATCTTATAAATGTGACAAATCCTCTCTCTGTCTCTCTCTCTGTCTCTCTGCATTTCTGTCTCTCAAATCTTTACTTTTTTTTTTTTTTTGGTTCTTTCTTATGGTTTTTCTTTAGATTCTTTTGAGCAGAAATCAAAACCATGATCATATAAATATATACACAAAACACAAACACAAATACATCCATTGTTTCAAAATAGATTCTTTTTATCATATAAATTACTTCTACTTGCTGTAAAGTGACAGTAGCCAAAGAAAATGAAAATGTTTGGTTGGTTTTTGTGGTTTATTTTCTGCATTTGTTGGAATTCATAAATCTTGCCATCTATCTTCTTGGATGGATTTATGTGTTCAAGATAAAACTTGAAAATGACTTCATATATAGTGATGAGCTTTTTCTGATTAAGCAGATAGTGAAAGAAGTTGGGAGGTGATTCCCTGTAACCGCAAAATCATTTGAGTTTAGGAGAATCTTTTTTCTTTCTTTAAAATTTGTTGTTCTATAAATTATGTTTGTCTATGTAATATTTCGTAACTTCGTGATTATGTCACGTTGCGAGTAGGTATGAGATAAAACAAAATAATACATAATACAATTTATATAAGCTTATTTTATTTATGGCAATGAGACATTTGTATGGTAATAAATTAGTAATATATGGTATTGGTAATACACATAATTTTATGGCAATAAAAATGAGTGAATTACAAAATAAAAGGTAAAGTATACATAAACTTATAATAATGATTAATGATTGTATAGAGAATATAGATATAAAATTTATAATAAGGTTTATATAATAAGGATGATTAGCATATATCAAAAAGATTAAACTATATATGTGGTTATAAATTTTAATTAAAGTCTTATATAAATCAACATGAAAAAAAAAGAGGCAACAACGAAATCTGGAAGTGAGGAGAAGAACCAGAAATTTCTGATTGCTCGGACTTGGTCGGTGAGAAGATGGATCTGACAGTTTAGGGAAGGAAATCTGGCGGTGATTTCATATCGTTCTGGATAATCGAAACATTATAAACAGAGATGTCGGCCATTGGAGAGGAATGGAAGAAGAAGAACTCTAGCTGCCGATGCTCTGTTTTGAGGATGAAGAATGGAAACCAGAAATCTCTGGTTGTTGTATGGTTGGCCGGGAGTCACAAATAGAGGAGAATAAGTAGGCTGTTGCTGCTCTGGATTGTCATTGAACGAAGCAGAGGAGTGGCAACCGGAGAACTGAATTGAAGAAGCTAAGAAGAATCTCTGGTAGGCTGATCCTTTGTTGGGTGTGCTCGACATGTCTAAAGCAGTTGGAAAGTTGAGAACATAGAAATTGAAGTTGCTGTGTGAATTGGGTGTGCTGCTGAGTGTGATCGTGCAAAGAAGAGGAAACAAGAACGAAGAGGAAGAAATTACAACAGCATCTCGTTGGCATGCTCAGAATAATGAAACCTGCTACCGATGTTCTATTTTGGAGATGAGGGAACCGGTTGCTGCAGATTGTGAAGAAGAACAGAGAACCAGATGGAAAAGGGGAGCTGGCCTTCCTTGTGAAGCTGCTGTGATGGACAAACTGAGGATGATGAAAGGTGCGGTTGTGGTTGACGAGTCTCGAACAGGGGTTGCTGCTGGTGAAACGAGAAGAAGAAGAAGGGAGCTGTGGTACTATTGTCGTTACTATTGGACAAAAAAGAAGAAGGGAGCTGTGCAGCTGCCGCAGTAATCTGACGTGAAGATGAAGAACCAGCAACTGAGTTGGAGTCGAAAACAGAGAATGAACTGAAAAGGGAAGCAGTTGGTGAGCCGTGCGCTGGGTGTTGGGTGACTAATCGTGATTGAAGAGGAAGAGACATGCTGTGAATCTGTGCTATGTAGTCAACCCAGCTGCTGGTTTGTGAAGCATGAAACGGAGGAGCGTAGGAATATAGATTTTTGGGTTCATTTTCTGAGTGTTTCGGTGGTGTAAAAACAGAGGAAAAGAGAAGCTAGATCGCTAAGATGTGGGGCTGGATTCGGTTGATGGTTGCAGCTAATGTATGCATGTGGTTTGAACGTGAATTGGAGCAGAAATTGGTTAAGTGAGTTGATGTTTCTAGATCGTGATTTGGAGCAAAGTTTGTGGGATGGTTGCTGCTAATTGATCGTGAAGGGAAGGTGGATGCTAGCTGCTATGTGCGTGAGGAAGGATGAAGATCAGCAAATGGGGCTGCTGGTCGTGATGTTTGGGGGGGTGTGTGTGTGTGTCCTTGCAGATCTATGATGAGGATTGTGGCATACAAGCTCCTGATCATTTTGTGGACCATGAGTAGTGATTTGGGTTAGTGATTGATTCTAGTTTCTTGTTTTGGCCGGATTGAGGTGGCTGAACGTGAATTGATTTGCTTGAAGACGAATTGAGTTGCGGAAGGTGATCACGTTTGTGTGAGAGTTCGTCGTTGGCATAGTTTGCGCGAAGAGGAAGACGCGAGGTAAATTTTAGATTTTTAAGTCTAGATAATACAAAAAATTATTTTAGATAAAAAAACAAAACGAAATTAGAAATTTAGAAATTAGGAGCAAATAGAAATTTAATAAATCAATTGTGAAAACATGTTTAGAAATTTTATTTAATAATTTAAATTAAATAAATTCAATATTAGCTTAATTATTAATTATTGAACATGAGGATAAGTTGATTTAATAAAGTTAAATTAATTAATCTTTTAAATTAGGATTGGAAAAAATAGTTTTCCAACATATTAATAATTTTATTTAATGTTAGAGGTTTAGAATTAATTAATTTAAATTAGTTAAAAACATGAAAAACAAACTTTTTGAATTCAAAATCTTTTATAAGAAAATAATAAAATCTTAGACCGTGAAACTAAACTTAGAACATTTAGAAGTCTTATTTTGTTTATAATTAAAATAATTATGATATTAATAAATTATTTAAATTGCGAAGGTTAAGTTATTAGAAATCTATTCCTACGAAAATGCTTGTAAGTAAATTATTAAAGTTTAAGTTCAAATTAAGGTAATTTAGAGGACTTAGAAGTTATTTTAATTAGAATGTATAAAATTCTAGAATTGAGCAATAATCCAAAATTTGTTGAAACTGACACTTACACTATATAATTATTTTTGAAATTATTTAAGTCTAAAAATTAATTGAATAAGACTAAATGTGAATTAAGAAATTAGTGAATCTCATTAATTGTTGAATTATAGATTATAGATTTTGAGTATTGAGCATCTCGAAGGAAAGCAAGGTCGCCCTGAAGATCGGCGAAATCAGGTAGGCACGACTTCCTTGCTCATATGTATTATATAGATTTAAAATTCAAAACATTTGTTTGAATACTTCTAGGTTATAAGAATCTTATTAGTAAATTAATTGAAATTGTTTGGTTTATTTGAATGATGTGTGAAATATCATAAATTATTTAGACTCATGCATAATTAGTTTATGACATGATTGAAAATAAAAGGTTGCACTTAGGTTCATTCAATTATGGCATGCATGAATAAAAAAATATGCATTTAGATTCCATTGTTTACTCATGCACCTTATCATGTTAACTTGCATGTACAGTGGAACTATTTTGCTAGTATACTGTGTGATGTTTGATGTGATTGAGATTGTTTGTAAAACTAAAAATAAGACGCCGGTTTATTAAAAATTCACGTACCAGTGCGATTGTCGAGCCTGAAGCGGATTGAGGTGGCATCTCCTATATATCACTGCTTGAGATTGTCGAGCCACAATGCAGATCGTGGGTATTCCCAACCGGAGCTGACTATGACAACTCAAAGTCTTTGGGAGATGGTACGATGCCTAGGAAAGTACACTCCCTTGGATTGTGACTCTGACAGGTAACCGGCCTTAGGCGTTACCTAAGATTTGTGTTGATTCGGATCATAGGGAATACCGAGAGGCGTCTCAACCCTCTTCCGGTCTTAGACTTCGACCAAAAACTAATTGAAGGTTTGAAATGCCTAATGTTTGAAAGTGTTTGTAATATTTTAGATTGGGTCTATATAATGCCTGTGATGTTTAGGAGCGATCCACTAGGCTTTCGAGCTCACTTTTATTTTTCAGGTATACATAGACGTAGATTTCTATAACCAACGTTAGAAGACTTTCACTGTTGATTGATAATCTCATGGGGAGATTATTCGGGATAGGACACTTTGAGGTCACATTGTATTTACTTCTACTGAATTACTTTTCATGTAATTATTTTGGTTTTAAATTGCGTCGATCAGATTATTGAGCAATATTATATGTTTAACATTTTCTATTTTAATAAAAGTTTCTAAATTGATTCCACTGCTTGATTTATGATTTGTAATCTCTGATTTAAATTGTTTTATATAATAGTAGAAATCCAGTGAATATAATGAGAAGTTATTTCGATCTTTTGTTTTGTGTAAAACATCTATCCAGACATTTACTGGAGAACTGATAGTTATGAACTTAATTTTGAAGAAAAAGATTTGGATAAAACGAAAATTTTAGGTAAAATTTTGATTTTCAATGGACGCGATTTACACGTAAGGTATCACGTGAACGGAGGTCCAGACGAAAATTGGGGTGTTACAGTCTAGCTCTATTTATTTAGTGTTAACCAATGTATTATTGAGGCATGAAAGGCTGAACACTAGTGGGACACTCCGAGCCCCCGGACCGGAACCCAAGTCCTCGTGCATGCATTGATAATGCTCATTTTGACACTAAATTTATTATCTTATAATTGATCATTATCATATTTTAAGGCTCATTATTTAGTAATTAATTATAAAATATATTTAACTTCTTTTTATATACATTCATATATTTTCAACGAGGTTAAATATTAATATTTAGTCACATGCATTGTATAACTTAATTATAATTAATTACTCATTATGCGATATTATTTTAATTGTAGAAATGAAGATAATGAGAGATTAATGACAATGAAGCATGTGAGCTTAGGAGCCTCGAGATCATCAAGTTTTGATAAGACATCACCCCACTTAGATTCATGACACTTGGCGTTATTTCATTCATCCATCATTAAAGTGAAGATCGTGCAATCTCGAGAAGCATCAATGGTCAAGATGGAATTAGAGGAATCTCAAGACATATGAAGACATCTTCATCATCCACCATT
>JAJIYU010010852.1:0-15737 GCA_030144865.1 Tinospora cordifolia
AGATAGAAACTTTGTAGACAAATATCTTAAGCCTAGCAATGTGATGTCTCCTAAAGAGTGGAATATTTTTGTTGAAGAAAGATTATCCGAAGAGTTTCAGGTTTGTTGTGTGTTTTTTATATATATACTTTAAATTTGAACCATCTCTTCTTTTTCATTATTATTAATATATTCATTTTATTAGGCAACAAGCAAAAAGTTTAGTGAAATGAGGAATAGTCAAAAACTATTGCACACAATGAGTAGGAAGGGCTATGCTCGTTTGGAGCATGAATTGATAATTGTCTTGGCACGTACTTCATTTTATTTTTCCTTTTTATATTTTTACATAAGTATATATGTTGTAAATGTTGCTATTTTCTATATTTTAGAAGGAGGCCAATGAAAATTCAGATTCAGTTGCAAGAATAGATGTGTGGACAAAGGTTCATTTGAAAAAGAATGGTGAGCCTTTAAATGAAGCAATTCAAGAAGCAATTGTAAGTAAATCATTAAAAGCAAATGATATGTAGTTATATATATTGAAATTATCTACCAATAGAAAGTTATCAAATTAATTTACTTGTTTTTATGTGAATGCAAAAAAAGATTAATGACATTAGTCAATCTACCACCAATTCAGTCGAGAGAGATAACTTAAGCAAGGATGTTATTACTAAAGTATTGAGACCTGAGCGTCATGGGCGAGTTCGAGTTCTTGGATTTGGGGCAACACCTTTAAAGGTTGATGCTCAAATTCAAAGTAATGGAAAAGTAAAGGTCTTAGAGAATATAACTCAAGATCAAACAAAAATGATAAATACTCTTGAAGAAAAATCAAAGAAAATGGATACACTCGAGAAAGAGTTGAAGCATTGATTGTCATGCTCTTAATGTAATCTCAACAGGTAACAACTAGGCTAAAATTTTCTTTGCAGTTTAATTTATTACTTAAATTTATATAGTGAAATATATTTTATGATATGGTTTTACAGCTTTAAAGCCCAAGTGGAAGAGACATGAATATGATACATTCGAAAGCTCAAACACCACAAGTAAACTATATTTTGAACTCAACTTTGATTATAAACTTTTATTCTTATAATGTTTATATTATCTAATTTGTTTATGTATTATGTAGTCACAATAGGGTAGTAAGCCCACCCAAGAAAAATTGCCTCCTGAGAATGCTAGATGCGAATTATTAAATTGGCATCCTGAAAATGAAAGAGACAGAGAAGTTGTAGCAGTGAGAAAGATTTCTTCTACAGATCCTAAGGCTAAAGTTCATGGCCACCCACTAGGCTTTGATTGTTGGAGAGTTTGGGTTGTAAAGGTAGTGAATAAAGATGCTAATTTATATAGGCCAACATCAGAAATTCATTTCTTGAGTGATGTTGTTCGAAGTACAATTGCTTGGCCAAAAAAGTACATAAGTCTATTGTAAATAATAATTACACTTTTTGATGTATATATGTATGTTTGATGGATTGTATATATGTTTGATGGATTGTATATACTAAATGAGACATTTTAAATAATAGGACAAATGTTTAATAATGTTTATTTTATATTATGAATTTATAGATACATGTAAATATATGCAATATATATTGTAGTAAAATATTTTTACAATTAAAAAAGATTGACACATATGACAACGTTCAGTTTTCGTTGTAAAATACATGATATAACAACGTGCGGATGATTGTTGTTGAAATATTATTGCTTTCACAATGGGCATTGCATGTTTTTAAGTAATGGACATACAATAACAACCACCTGACCGTTGTTGAAAGGTTAAAAGGATAGGGTTTTCCACAACGTTCGCCCGTTGTTATAACACGTCTACAACAACAGGCATTATGACCGTTGTTGAATATGTGTTAAAAGATCAAAGCATTTAACAACGTGTGAACGTTGTTGTAACCTCAGCTTTAAAACGATACACAACGCATTACAACAACAGGCACGTGACCATTGTTAAAGGTTAGGGTTTCCACAACGTGCGCCTGTTGTTATAACATCTCTACAACAATAGGCATAGTGACCGTTGTCGAATATGTGTTAAAAGATTGAATCATTTAACAACAGGCGAATGTTGTTGTAACCTCATTGTTAAACCGATACACAACGTTTTACAATAACAGGTTTGTGACCGTTGTTAAAAATAGTCAGCTGTTTAATAACACCTTGATCGACAACATCATCATGAACGTTGTCGTATGGGTATAACAACGAACATTGCACGTTGTTATAAGTGCGATTTCTTGTAGTGAATTCAGCGATTATATTGTGAAATAACATCACAATCTTAATATTTCAGCCATTTTCTTGAGTATCCTATGATTAGAAATTACTTTCTTTGATTAATATTATCATATCTTTCTTTATTCTAATTCCCTTGATATTTATTTATGACCTGCATGGTCCAAAATTACATAAAACTATATAAAATAGTGAACTTTCACATATAATAACATATATTATACTATTATCACTCCATTTTCCTAAGTCAAAATTGCCATATTTCGTGATATTTTGAGTATTTGAAGGACATTTATTTGATATTTAGTGTGAGAAATGATGAATTTTGACAAAAAAAAAATCTCACTTTTCTTCTTTAAATGAAAAGTATAAAATCATGGTCTGATCATGAATTTGGGCATGTTTTCAACACTTTTTCCTAATGATTTTGGCCCATTCTTTATATAAATGACAACTATATATGTTAGTGACAAATTTACAATAAACAATCCTCATAGAAAATTACCGTAGCATCATTAAAATCGAACCCCAAAATCGTTGGTGAATCAATTTTAGATTTTATACCTTATTACCTTATCAACAAATCTATTTTGCAAAGTTTGTTCTCTTTTGTTAGAGATTTGTTCCTTGAGCTTCCATTGGCTTTCTCCTCTCTTCACTTCCTCTTTTCACTCCCTGCTAGGCTCGCACCACAACCACTCGCCTCGCTTCTTTGAAAGCAACCCAAAGTTGGTTTAAAAATCAAGTGTTAGAACAAAGTGTAGAAACCCTTATTTATAGGCATCTTTGACATGTTTTTTTTTTTTAGTGACATGTTGTCAGGACCCCTTCCCTAAGCCGAAGGGCGGCCCGACCGGCACGGTGGCTCAACGAACTCATTCATTGAGTTGAGTTCACCTAATCACTGCTAAACCTTACCAATTCCTCAACATCCACACATATCAGAGTAATTGAAAGATTCATTCATTAAAGTGCAGGAGTAAACAAATAATACATATCATCATGTTCCAAAAATACAATCTGACCATTTAGAATTATTAACATATAAAAAATGACCTGACCTCTAATAGGACCAAAAAGAAATAGAAGACCACCTAGGGAACTAGGCTATCATGACGCCTTTCCCCTTGTCAGCTACTAAGGAACCTAAAATGTTAGTATAGTAGTGAGCCTAATATACAACGTGGCTCAATGAGTAGTAAAACTAGCACGTCATAGTAACCCGTACTCCAAAAATAGTGCATGTATGCATGAACAATAATGGCAAAGCAATACGTAATAGTAAATCATGTGGTAAAACATTTATAAATAGTGCAACAGTTAAAGAAACCTAATTTACATACATGCAGCTCAAAACAATATCAAGACTAGGTTTCAAATCGTTTAAATATAACCCTATGGTCGTTGTTCAAGCAAGTCATAAGTTCGGCGTACCGGTCACTCAAGCGGGTCATGAGCTAAGCGTATTCATCGAATACCTTAACCCTGATGCTTGTCCCTCAAGTGTTGTACTCGAGCGGGTTTGGGCCAATGCTTGAACCTCGAGTCTAATCCAATCACATTGTGTACCTTGACCCCGCGCTCGGACCTTAAGCCTATGGTTTCACTATGAGTGTATAACTATATATGTTCAAAATCAATCAACGTAGTTCAATCAAACGAAACCATTCATCCAGTGTCATTTTAATCACATTTCATGTAAGGAATACAATTAAAGTAAACAGTTAAATCAAACTACTCACCTCGGGTCTTGTGCACCGATGTCCCCTCGGCACTCGGCCTAGTCCCCCAATATACACTCAAATCTGCATTATATTAAACCCAATTTTAGTTCCTCAGTGAAATACAACTTAATTTCAGTTCTACTATCCCTAATTGGTCTTAGTCAACCCAAATTTAACTTTGTCAAATCTGGTCAATTGGTCAAACTTGGTCAATTTGGTCAACTTAGTCAAAATTGGTCAATTTGGGTCAAATTGGGTCAAGGTGGACCTATTTGGTCAAAATCCCTCAATTTTTTCATACTTAGTTAATTTCCTACTTTAGGTCCTATCTGCGCAACAAATTTGTCAATTTTTTTGCGAACAATCCGTACGTCGGATTTGCACAAAACTTTTCAGATATGATCTACACCCCTTAGTATCCCCATAATTCTAGTTTTCAATTTTTGGACCTCATTTGATACATTTTCTAATAGAGATATCAGGTACTCAGATTTTAGATTTTTCATTCTATCTGTGCAGTAGATTTTTCGATTTTCTTGCAATCAATACACATGTCAAATTTGAGCAAAATTTTTCAAATATGACCTATATTCCAGAAATATTCACCAAAATTTTAATTTGAGATTTTTGGACTTCATTTGACCTAGTTTTCATTTAGGATATTAGGTACCTAAATTTCGACCCTTTTGTTCTATCTGTGCATTAGATTTGCCGATTTTCCTACGATCAATCTGTGTATTAGATTGGCGTGAGACTTTCTAGATTTTATCTACACTTATTAGATACTTTCTAGAATTTTACTTTGTGATTTTTGGACCTCATTTGATGTGGTTTCTAGTAGGGATATCAGGAAATTTGTGTTCCCGGATTGCATGTGACAGCTAGTCGACGATGAGTTCAATTGACCCACATAGACCTATCAATTTGAGACAAAACTTTTTTTTCACTATTACCAGTTGTCTAAGGAACACACCCACTAAAAATCAGGTCCATTGGATATGGTTAAACATTTTTAAAAATTTGTGGCAATAAGCTTAAAACCTAGACTTATGACAGATTTTTCAGAAAAGTTTTCTAAGTATCATGATTCATATACAACATGGCATCTTTGCATGCTTGTAAAACCACACATACTGAGTCTTAGGTTACAAAATTTATATCCTCTTGTAGCTCTCAGTGTCTTGTTCGCACATCCGAAATCTCAGATCCTTTAGTGTCCCTGACGTGTGTCGAATATTGCCGCAAAGTTGCCCCAACATCGTGTTTTCTCTATCACAGTCATGAGCAACCCCTCTTTGACGCCCTTTTTCACATGTTTCAAGAAATTAGTTTGTGTTCCTCATAAAATGAAAGTTAACGTAGACATTACAAGGTTTACAACGAGCGATAATAACTCAAGATCTGACCTTGAATGGCCTAGAAATCAATCTCGTGAAAATCGGACGAACACATTTTGTTCAATTTTTTGGGTTCAATAGTAGCGAACAACATTGGTTCGCGGTCATTTCTACTTCAAATGGATAGGGTTTTTGATCAATGGGTTGCATTTTCTTGAAGATTGTACTAAGACCTTTCCAATGACTATTAGATCTTGCAAAACGAAGCTCGAATGAGAGAGATATGAGCATTTGAAAATGGGGTGTTGCAGCTGCAGAAATTTAGAAAAGGAGGCAAATTCTTGTTTTTGTTGTATTTTGGGGGCAACAATGCACCACCCAAATGATGCCACGTGGCCTTGAGGGTGGCCAACCATGTGCCCCGTTGGCCGAAGCCTAGGCGTCCGATCGGCCGCCGTTGCAAAGGCTGAAATCCAGCCACAATACTAGGGGTGGTTGTAACACATTTTCTGGGTTGCAGGTGTTGGAAAAGAGGGAAAAGAAAAAAGGAGAGGGAAAAGAGAGAAAGAAGGAGAAGAGAGGGAGCTAGGCCAATTGAGCGGCTCGCTGGCTTGGGTAGTGTAGGCTTATGCACCTGGGCTACCCAGGTGCCAAATTTTTTTTAAACTGATTTCTTCTCCTTTTTTTATATGCACATACTTATATATTTGTATTTTTTTTTCTTCATTTTTTTTATTACAATTCTATGATTCATCACTTAAATATTCATCAATTGTTATCATTCATACCTTTATTTTCTAAAAATCATCTAATTTACCCACAATTACTATTTTTCTTCAAAAATTAATTAATTACCTAAAATTTCATTATTCCTTTCAAAAATTCATATAATTAACCCAAAAATTATATTTTCTCTCAAAAATCATATTTTCCTTAATAATAAAAATATTCTATTTTTAAATTTTTGTTTTTTTAATTAATCTTATTTTTTTAATTAAATAGGCAAAATTTGAGAAAATTCATATATATTTTTTTAAAAATTTAGAAGAATACACGAAAATATATATTCAAAAATACGAGTCGTTATACATGTGGCCCTTATTTTGATATGTGGTGGACACATGGTGAAATATGGTAATGAGTAATGCCACCTCATGCTCTTGGTTGGCCACGAAATGTCACATGGTTGTCCACATGTGCATCGAGAGTTGCCACCTTACATTAGATGTAGCTGCTATTGTTGTGCAACTTGTGGATTGTCACCTTTGCATGGCTTTTTCGTGACGTGAAAGATGTGCGTGGATAAGTGGCAACATGGTCTAACACCTCATGCTGACGCAAAGTTAAAACGAGACATGTGTGCATCTAAGTAGCATTCTAAAAATCACATCTCACCACTTCAACCTCCTTAACCAAAATTCTGTGTGGGCATCCTAGTGTTGCTTAACTAAGCAGTACCCAACACACTGAATCAGTGCCTATTTCATTTCAATGCATCCAATTTTTTTTTTTTTTTCACAATTCCTCTTTGCCCCTTATTTTCCTCAAAATTTTCAAATATACCCAAATTCAAATATTTATGCATTTTTTCAAAAAATTACATATTGTACCCAAAATGAGTATTTTCTCCCAAAATCAAATGAATTCCTAAAAATTAAATGATTACCCAAAATTCATATTTCCTTCCTAAAAATTATATTTCCTCAATATTTAATCTATATTTTTTTCAAAAATTATATATTTTTTAAAATATCTTAAAATTTAAAATTTTCAAAAATTATGCTTTTCAAAACAAAATGATGAGGTCGTTGCAATAATATAATATTATTTAATTAGTAAATAAGAGAAAATTTTAAATGTGGGATGACCCATAAAGAGAAGGATTTCTGATTCAAATATTCTTTCCAAGGTAAAGAATAAAGAGAATAAATGAGAATATTTAGTATTCAAATCATTTTCAAATCTTTTACCAAATCTTAGCTGTCACCTATGAACATTCAAACCATCTCCTTATTTAATTGCTAAGATCATATCTAACCTTCCATATCTTGATAGTCTTAAAAAAAGAGAGAAAGAGAACAAAAAAGCAGAAAACAAAGTTAATTACAAAGAAAAAATTATTCACGTTGGATCAAACACACAAGTTTATTGTGCTCTCTTCAGGACATCCACCATCTTTTACTATTTTCCATTGTCATCTTTCTCATTCCAACATCTTAGAGCAATCAAAGAGAGAAGACAATAAATGGAATAAAAAGAAATTACTATTAGGTAAGGTTTTCTTACAATGAAAAACTCTATTTCATGCATTATCCTTCTCTTCATCAAACTACGGCCCTAAGCCACCTAAACTACAATGTTCTGGCCATTATTGAAACCATTTTTCAGTACTTCTTCAATTCTTGAAAATAACTTAAAGATGATCCAAAAATCTTATTCTAAATTGATAGAGTTACTTTAGGCCTTTTAGTACATTGGAATCATTCAGAATGCTTCAATGAGGATTAACGCGTGGGGATTTTAAAAAATTGTAGACGCTATTCATTGTCATTTTTATTTTTGTTTTTTATTATATACTAATCTAATTGTTGAGGACAGGAAATCCATTCGATATTAAGTACTATGTGAGTATATTAGATCATGCAGTGTTATTTATATCCTAAACAACTAAAAACTAGTGTGGTTAATATTATTTTATATAAAATAGAAGTGAATTATTTTCTCTAAATTATTTGGGGTGTTAAAACAACCTTTAAATTTGAAAGAAATTTATTTTAGCATATGTACATAAACGAGTTTAATATTTTAAAATAGTACAATAGATAAGACAAATATTAAATAGTAAAAATATTATTATTGTATTTTATAAAGAAACATTCAGAATATAGGTGGCTGAAAAATAAGGTTAAAAATTAAATTATAATATTATAATACACATTTGTATTATAGAATATATAAAATTGAAATAGAATATACATAGATATATTTTATAGCTTAAAAATAAAATAATAATAATGTATAAATTAAAAATCTAAAAAGAGACTAATTTTTTAGTACAAAACCAGCAAGTAAACTAATTAAAAATAATTTAAAAATATAATAGCAATATATATTTATAGAATATGGTCTTAGAGTTGGAAACTAGAACTTTTAATGCATCGTAATTGCATTATTAGTGAAAATAGTTTAAAATTAAAAAATTAAAAATTAAAATATTTAAGGATAAAAAATCAGAATTTTAAGTTTCTAAAAGTAAAATTAAAATAATGACGAAATAATAAATTCTAATAAAAAAATATTGGTACTCTTAAAATAAGGATTTTAACTGTTTATAATAAGTATTAAGTTCAAATATAATATAAATTATCGATGATATTTTTTATAATACTTTTTTATTGATGAAAAATAATACAGACTAAGGTTAACGTAGAAATTTAGGATAATAGTGCACTAGTAACAATAATGAAGCCTTAAAATATAAAAAATTATAAATTAAGAGAAACAAAGTGTCGAGAACCCCTTCCCTAGGTAGAAGGGCAGCCCGACCGGCACAGTAGGTCAACGAACTTATTTATCATGTCAAGTTCAGCCAACCACTGTTAAGTCTCTCCAATTTCAACAATGAGTGATATCAAATCAATTTAAAGATCCAAGCGCGAAAGTAAACAAACATTACATATTGTCTTGTTCAAAATTACATAGTGGACCATATATATATACACAAAAATGACCAACCTCAAAAAAAGACCAGAAAAGGAAAGGGAGTTAACAGGAAACTAGGCAATAACCACACCTTTCTCTCTATCGGTCACCTATAGAACTTGAAATGTTAGTAGAGTAGTGAGCCTAAAAGTCAACGTGACTCAGTAAGTAGTAAGAACAGCATGTTACCGGTAACCAACATTCCAAAATAGTGCATGTATGCATGAACAGTAAAATGATATAATGTTTGAATGCATGACATAATATAAAAGCAGCTATAAATAATGCAACATTTATAAAAGAACATTTCAAATACATGCTAGTTAAAACTATATCTAGGCCAAGGTCTCAAGTCAGCAAATCTAACCCTATGGTCATCGCTTGAGCGGGTCGTAAGTCAGGCATACCGGCCATTCAAGCGGGTTGTAAGCTAGGTGTATTCCTCGAATACCCTAACCCCACGCTTGCTCCTTGAGTGTCGTCACTCGAGCGAGTCGGAAGCTAGGCGCATTGATCATATGCCCTAGCCCCGCGCTTGGACTCGAATCTAATCTCAATCACACAATGTACCCTATCCCTACACTCGTTCCTCAAGCTTATGGTCTTATTACCCGTGTACACCTACATACTCAAACCAATCTGATGTTTCTCAATCACATGAAACCAATTAAACCATGTCATTTCACTTATGTTTTATGCAAGAAATGCAAGTTAAAGTAAACGCTTGAATCTAACTACTCATCTCAGGTCTCGCGCACTAATGTCCCGTTGACATTTGGCCCAGTCCCGCGACGTACACTCGAATTTGCATTGTTTAAACTCAATTTCAATTCTCTTTAGAATGTGACTTAACCCCTTGTTCCACTGTCCTTAATAGGACTTGATCGACCCAAATTCAATTTAGTCAATTCTGGTCAATCGGTTAAACTTAGTCAACTCGTTAATTTGGGTCAAATTGGGTCAAATTGAGCCAAATTAGGTCAAAATTGGGCCAATTAGGCCAAAATCCCCAAATTTCAACACTTAGCCAAATTCAAGCTTTTTGTTCTCTTTGCGCAGCAAATTTGTTGATTTTTTTATGATCAATCTGTGTATTAGATTTGCGCAAAACGTTTCAGATTTCATCTATACTTCCTAAACATTTATTAGAATTTTATATTTTAATTTTTGGACATCATTTGCTATAGTTTTTAATTGTAACAACAGGGTTTGTAATTTACCATTTCTTATATGACAGGCAGTCAATTTGTGGATTAGTTGACCCCCTTCCCAACTCAGATTGGGACGAAATTTGGTGGACATGTTTTTGACATATCCAATGACTACTCCACCAAATTGTTATTCAAAATATATACTTTTGTTTAGTCAATTGGTCTACTACATTCTCTGTTATGTAACAGATTTTTTAATGATCATGTTTTCTATGATTTTCAAGTGCTTAAGTGTCCTTATTACTCTATTGATTTGAGGTCATTTCTCACATGTTTTGTAAGACTTAGATCCCAAAACATTGATAGTTCAAGTATAATTCAAAACAGTAAGCAAACATAGCAACTATCACTCTCAAATACACCCTACAACACTTAGCACATATCAACAATCCTAAAAATTTGTCTAAGTATCAGAATTCCACATGTAACTAAGCATCTTTACATGAATATAAAACTATGAATACAGAGGCTTAGGGGTTGGGGTTTATACCTCTTTGTAGCCTCAAATGTGAGGTTTAAAAAGCTTCAAGTCGCAGCTCAAATGGATGTTTCTAGCTACTTCAAATATTGCCTTAAAAATGCTTTCAAAAACTATATTCTGCTGTAACTGTTGTAATAGTTAATCAATCAGTCAACTTTAGTACTTTGTAAAACATGTTTAAGATTTCAATTTTTGATTTCCATCAATATGAGATTAAAGTACTCAAGACAATGAACAAAACGAGGGGTTTTACCTCAAAAATGAACCTTGGATGGGTTAAGAATTAGCCCCTTGAAGATTGAATCAACACTATCTCCCAGCAGTTTCAGCCTGTAACAGTGTCAAACAACACTCTTTCATGGTCGTTTCAGTCTCTAATAGATGGGGGTTTCGACCAATAGCTTGTACAACATTGTAGAGGGGAGTGAGAGTTTTCCAAAGAGCATAAGTTCATAGAAAATGGACATGGGAAGAGGAAGAAATGGGCTGTTGAAAAGAGCTTGCAGAAACAGAAATGTCACACCCCGACCCCCAGACCGGACGTCGTGTCTGTCAATGTAAGGCCCCGTCGTCAAGCGTCGCATGGCTCCAAGCTCGGCGCGTGGCCCGTCGAGGCCCTGGGCATGCGACAATTATCATCATCTATCTTTCTACCTCTATACACGAGGTTTAAATCATTTCTTTAATTTTAAATAATCATTTTAATCATGCTTCACTAAGCAATTGGTTTCAAATCAAATTCACCGGATATTCAAAATCATATTTATACTGGAAATCAAGATAATAGTAGCGGAAGCACTTTTCGGATCAAATCTTTCTAAATCATTGAACACTGTTTAGCAATATCATAACTAAAAATCATCAGTTTATCAATCAAAACAAAATTTGTGTTCAAAATGGTAAAACAGTCCTATATATACATATACAAAAAATATGCCACATGACCTTCCAGTCCAAATTCAAATTATACATCATAAAAACTGTACAAAACAGAGAGATAGTTTAATACAAAATATCACTCTCTCTCTCTATACATCTTCCAGTTTTCGATCTGCATCCTCACTGAGCGCTGGGCTCATGAGTACCTGTAAAATAAAAATAGGATGAGCTCGAAAGCCCAGTGGATCTCCCCTACACATAAATAACATTATACAAACGAGCATACAAAACATACAAACAGTTTCAATCATTAGGGGCGTTTCAAACATTTAGTCAGTTTATCCGTTGCGCTCTAATATCAGGAATTTACCATCTGATATTAGGAATTAACCGAAAGAGTGAACCACCCTCGGTATCCCAATTGTGGTCCTGAACACAATCAAGCACGACATCTTTATAACACAGAAGTCTACCTCTGAGACCACGACCCACGAAGATATTGAAACCAAGGGAACAATCCTCATGACTTTTCAAATTTGAGGGTCTCATACGGCCGCTCACAGTTTGGCCTAGTTGGTGATACCCACGATGACGTCCTGGGACATTTGGAGAACCTCAACACGATGTGCCACCAGTGCCCGTCCATCGTCCCAACACGTGGAGTTCTTAATAAACCTTTAATGTTATTTAGTTTCACAATCATAGTTTTCATTCCACACAGCATACATACATGCTTATTCAACATGCTAACCTAAGCAAAGAAAGTAAATAAACTCCAAGCAAATCATGATACCCTAGCACTAGAAAACGAGTAACCAGTCATTAGGATATCATATCATTCATTCCACCCAAGGCATACATTCCTAGCATGATACTAAGTACAGAAATTCAAACATAGATCATATTCCGTATCCTACATCCGCATAATACTAAAGAGTGAGGAAGAGATAGTCAACCCCACCTGTACACGCCGAAACGTTGCTGGATTGTCGCCCCTTACACAGTAGTCCAATACCGTCAATCTGCATCATTAGATGGTAATGATACATTACTTTGGGCTTTCAATACACATCTAACCCGACCCTAAGGGTCCGTTATCAATCAATGCTTTAGAGTGTACGCAATACACTCCAAAACAACATCTATGTCTATTGACAGAGGTCAGTACTGTGTGGACCACAATCTACACACAATTTCTTACTCAATAGTGGGATTTCCTATGTGTACCCTATACTTGTGAGTTCCATTTCAGTTTAACACTTAAATCTAGTGTTTTGGACACCCAACAATCATTTAAACATATAAACCAACTAAAGAATGGTTGTTCACATTGTTTATTCACCGAAATCCATTGATCAAGACTTAAAAACGAGATTTTGTTTTAATGAAATCAATCCCTTCATTTCTACCACCATACAACCATCCTAAATCCATCATACTAGTGTCCAAACACACATACAAGGGAATAAACAACAGCTTATCCCATTTGGCTTGGTTTCCAGCCACTAAACCCGCAACACAAAGTTCATAAATGGATCTTCATCACTTTGATTCACTAACCATTAGTAGCTACTCATGTATGAGATTAAATCTTAAAGAAAACTCAAAGAAAATCAAGAAACTCACCTTCAAATCGCTCTCCAGTCGTCTCCTCTGAATCCCAAGTCGTTTCAGTGCAAAATGAGAAAATCAGGGCTTGAAACGTACATATAGCTCGCACACAAATCGCGGTCGGCATCAGACAGACCTCAGTCCTCGGACAGATTTCTCTTCATGGACCTCGGTCTTCACTTTATGGACCTCGATCATCCCTTTATGGACCGCGGTCCGCACTTTACGGACCGCGATCACCATGTGAGCTAGTTTCTATTTTCTGCACTTTTCCACTGATGACCGCAGTTTTCCCATAAGGACTGCGATCCACAGTGTTTTTTGCACTCTTCACGGATTTTTCTGCCCACGGACCATGGTCGGCATCAGACGGACCATGGTCGGCAGTATGATGTCTTGTTTTTTAAGGTTCTTTTTCGCACGTTTCTAACTATCCGAATGTTCTAATTTATTTTATCTTGATTAAATAACATATAATGATCATTAAAAACAAGTTTTCAATTATTTTTATATTTATTTAAAATTTTTAAAAATTCATATTGACGTGGACGCATTGTAAGACCTAGGGTGATTACAAGAAATATATTCAAAACTTGTGTTTTGTTGCGTGTTTGAAGCATCCTTGCATGGCAAAAAGGAGTGCCACATGACCATCCATATGGCTCATTAGTTTTCATGCAAGGTACCGTGTTGTCTTTGCTTATTAGCTTGGCTAGGAGTCCAATTAGATTGCTAAAGCCACGGCTTAAAACCATGAATTTTGCTAGTTTTTGAGCTATATTTTTTGCAAAATTTGATGAAAAAACAAAGGAAAATGAAGAAGAAAGGGGTGGCTAGGCGCATGGGTCGCCCAGGCGCGTGGGCCGGGCCACACACCGAAGGCCTGTGTGCCCAAGCAATTTGGCGTGGGCCATGGGCTCTCGCTGCCAGCCCGACCCGTATTATTTGTATATGTGCACGAGAAATGTTTACTTTAATTTTATTGTAACTTGAATCAAATAAAGATAATTAAAATGATAACTACAAACCAATGCAATGTATTTATGTGTATCTATGATCGCTATAGACATTGCCCCTAGAGGAGTAGACTTGGCCTGGTGTTTCCGCATTTGGTCACAATTGACAAATCTTGGATTGAGATAGGCGAGGTTTAAGGTCATGAACTAGTATTGTATCACTCTCATAAGTGGCCTTTACATAGTTTTCTTTAAGGTCTACTCATAGGCCAAACCTTGGACTAGGAGTCTCCTTAATATTTAATGACTTTAAGGAACGATGTCCTTAAAAGTTGATGCTTACTTTATGTCCTTGAACTATGCTATAAATCGGTGAAGAAAAACATCGAAAATAATTCTTTTGGTCTTAATGCCAACCATAACAAATAACTACTTGAAATATATAATGTTTAAAAGTGTTTGCATGTCATTATTTTACTTACTATCATGCTTGCGATGTGTTTGAACTGATCCATTGGGCTCCTTTGTGCTTATCCCTTTCTTTTTATCTTTCAAGTATCTATTGAATAAAGTGATCTTAGTTAACCTTTCTAGTGGTGATACCCGAGTTGCTTTGTTGTCAAAGTTATAATTGGACTTTGTTTTAGTTGGTCGATGAACCCTATTTTCTCAATTCTTTTAATTCAACATTAATGTATCGACTAATGAACCATACTTAATTATAATCATGTTTTATTTCATTATATAAAAACCAATACACAATATTATTTAACACTTTATTCATTTCCTTGTGATTAATGTTACCAGGTGTAGTTTATGATCATTGGTTGAGATATTGTAATGACTTAACCTTTGGTTGACCTCACATTACAATTACTAATAAATGTTCATTCATCTTCTTCCATAAATTATATTTGAGGGCATTTTAGTAATTTGGTCTTTGTGCAATCGGATGATCCTAATACAAATGATTTAATTGATATTGATCTATGTTCTACTTATAATTCTATTTAAGATCATGCTCTCCAACATTAACATTCTCATCCACCAAAAGAATATGCAAAATTTTCAACATTATCACAAATGATCAACATCTGATTGTTAATATTACAAAAGAAACACCCGTTATCTATATATATGTTTCTTGATGCTAATTAATACATAGCCAAAAGGCCATGAATCATATTTTAATTGTCCTCGAAGTGCCCATTAATCGTCTTTTACTTGTCCTCCAAGTTCTATCATAAAAAGAGAGAAAAATATAAGATTATAATGGTAAAAACACAAATAGGCTTTAACACGACGATTCTCATCATCCAAGAAAGAGTACGACCTGGTTGGATTCCTTACTGAGATTTGAATTTATAGCGTCTTTGAGATGCCAACACTCAGATCTTCCATAAAAAAGTTAACAAGTTGACAATTAAACTTGAAAGTCTCATTGTCAACATTTTTAATTACCTGGAGCCTCAAAAGTGATTGCAACGTTGCATGGATTTGAAATTCAGAGGACGAAAAAGATGCCCTTAAAGAAAATGAAATCTTTAATTTATTGGTCATACTGTTCACATACTTCATAATTTAACCCA
>JAJIYU010010853.1:0-15731 GCA_030144865.1 Tinospora cordifolia
ATCTCTTCTTCAGACTCATGATTATCATCCCCATCAATTAGCTCAACTATAGGCGGAGTAGGAGCTATAGGAGGTGCTGGTTGCTACATATTGGCCACGACTCCATCTATCCTCTGATGTAGTGTAGTGCTAGAGGATTGGATCAACTCTCCTTGGGCCTGGATAAGATCTTTGAGCCGTCGATACATATTAGGCTCAGCAGGTGGTGGTCATATAGGTCATAGTAGAGGATCCTGTGGAGGAGCAGGATCTTGTGGTACCCACTGTGGTCTATCGTGTCTAGGCGGCATCGTAGTCTACAATTCATATACAATTATTTGTCAATGACAAACATTGCAAACATGCTACCCCTAAAGCATATTTTACCACTACTATACAATAGATTTTTGAAAATAAGTTTTGAAAAATAGAACTTTTGGACTCATATATTTCTGCTTTATTCCAACATTAGAATTTTTTTTGGGCTCTAATACCAACATTGTCAGGACCCCTTCTGAAACCTCATACGGGCGGCCTGACCAACATAATAGTCAAACAAGTTGACTCCCTAGTCAAACTTGCCAACTACTGTAAAGCCTTACCATCAAAACATTTATAGTATTTAGAGTGCAACAATAATAAGTTAAGTGGAATAATGTAACAACAACGAAAGTCTTTAACATTAATTACACTACAGAGTCCAGTTCAACTTCACATTTTTTCAAAACTTGTACATACCAATTTGAAATACCAAAATAACAAAATAACAAAACAACCTGCTAAGGATAGACTGGAAAAGTTCATGCGTACTGCACGCCCTTCCCCTTATCCACACCGAACGGACGTGAAATGTTAAGAGTAGTGAGCTCGATATCCATGTGAATCTAGTAAGTAGCAAAAGATATATCTACTTAAGTCTAGCATTCTACATGTAATGCAACAAGTAACATTATAAACATTCAAATAAAATACAAGAATGAATAGCAGGCACAATCATTCATATAAAAATGTAGCAGCCTAATATGTCATAAAATATGCCATGCCATATGCCATGATTCAAGGGTTCAATATCTAAACTCGATACCCTTCTTTTTTCATTAAGGATCTTCTGGTCATACTACCATTCCGGACGGACATGACCATCGTCTAGGCCATATTACGATATCAATCGATGATTATGGCCCACCGACCAGGCCATACTGTTGTATCTCGACGATCGTAGCTCACTGACTAGGTGGTACGGTCGCCACCCACGAACCAGTAGTCGTGCACCACTCTAAATATATCTGTAGAGTGTACCAACATACGACTCTTATTAAAGTATATCCAGGCCATACTTCATCAACAATTCTGAATTGAAAAGATGTGAAAATATTTTATCCAAAATGTCGGATCCTCGAAAACTGGTAGCTTTTCTGTTCCTCTTTGCTTCTGGTAACACCCCAAAATTTTGCGAACGCGTGTACATCGCAAGTAAAGTAAAAATAAAAATTAAAAATTATATGTTTGTAGAAAAATGAGAATTTAAAATAAAATAATAATAATAAAATAAATATTAGATTTTAGAATTTATAACATTTAAACTAAAAATACGAGATTTATGAAAAAAATAATATTAAATGAATAAAATAATAATAATAAACGAGTTAAAATCTTATTTTCTACGCATAGGTTATAGTTTGAAAAAAAAATCAAGTGTTAGTGTATCAAAGATAAAAATTAAAAATCTAAGGTTTGGTTGAAAAAAGGAAAATGAAATATTGGTTGGAAAAAAATAATAATAATAAAATGATAAAACTATGCTTTTATAACTATATAGATAGGTGAAATAAATATTTGATGTTTATTATGATTCGTGGAAATATATATATATATATATATAATAAGGAAATAAAATATAATAATAATACTAAATAAATGAAAAAAGAAAATTTATGTTAAATCGTTGCCTGTATGATAAAATTTTTAAATGAAAATGAAATTTAAGTGGTGATGGAAAAAAAAGGGAAAAAAGAAGGAGAGAAGAACAAAATAAAAGAAATAAAAATAATCGAGAACAAAATTATCTAGATTTTAGATTTAGTTGAGCAACCAAAAAAAATGGAAACTCGATGAACACACAATAAATTTCTAGTTTGGGGCGGTGAAAGAGGGATCTCGAAAATGAGAGAAACAACTTTTAGAGTTCTAATGTTGTTTGGAGGTGGCGATCGAAGAGGGAAACCCAAAAAAAAAAAATCTAAAACCAACTATTGCTGGAGGATGAAGAAGAAGAAGACGATGAAAGAAGAACTATAATACCCTGAAAGTCTATGAGATCTCCACGTCGCTAGTGAACGGATATAGTGGAATAACAAACTTAGTAAAAGAATAAAAATGGCCAAAATGTCTGAAAACCATGTATTATAAGTATAAATAAGTATAAGAGTGATACCAATTCGAGAAGCACGAGAAATGGGGAAGAAAAACACGAAACACCAGAATTTTGATCTGGTGACCGCGGTCGGTCATACAGTGACCGCGGTCATCGCGATAGAAACCCAGAAATGAACAAGGAAGTGGGTGCTGGTGACCGTAGTCCGTATTTGGGTGACCGCAGTCATCATGCAAAAAACCCAAAAAGGAACAGAGCACACCGGTCTGTCCACCGCGGTAATCACACAGTGACCGCAGTCGTTGCACAGTAACCGCGATCATGCTACAGTGACCACGGTCATGCTACAGTGACCGCGGTCATTCGTCGATTTCTATGTAAACGAACATGCGCAGAAAACCCTAGATCTGGATTTTTTTCACCGCAAACCACTGATTTTTCTTTCTAGCTCTCATCTAACTTGTTTACTTCATTTCTTAAGTGTTCTATTGGGTTCTAAGGGTGGTTTGAGCTCTTTCAAACTATTCTCTACCATTTTCAAGCTCAGATCCGCCAAGAGCAACATCAACAAGGGTGGATTCGAGTGGAGGCAAGCTTGGATAAGGTTTTGTGCTAAGGTAAATCTCGAAACCCTCTTGAGATCTTGTTTTCTTAGCTCTTTAAATCACTTTCCTCAAGTGTAAACCATTTTTCGTTGAGTTAATGTGTGTTTTAAACTTGGTAACCTAGCATTAATATGCTAAGCTCATGTCACCTACCCCGACGACTGCGGCAAAGAGAATTGTCGCGGTAATGTGACATGCATCGGTGTTCCCTTTGTTTGCACTGATTTTGGGTGCATCTGAAACACATGCGCCACGAACACAAACCTTAGGGTTTTGGTTGTGCCATGAATGCCTTAGATTCACGTGTTCTCATTGTTTAAAAACCCTATAGATTGATAATCTGAGGCATGCACGGCGAGGAGAAAGGCACAAGTTTGAAGAGTACAAATGTGGGTGTGACTTTCTTACTCCCTAGCCTTATCCAAATTTTGAATGCTTAACATGATGTTTGTTAGTTTAAGATTTGTTTAGAAGTATGCTAGGACTTGCTTGATTGACCTTGGTTGTGTTTGATTTGGTGTATGTCCTTAATGCATGGTTGTTTGTGCCATAACATGATAGATAGAGATTTCTATGAGATCAATTCCATGAATGGCTGATAGCATCTATTTTGATTTACTTTAAATGGTTCATTGATGATCAAATATGACTTGGAATGACATGTATGATTAAAGAATATTAAATTAAGATTAATAAATCCACGTACTGGCACAGTGACCAACCTTAGGGTGTCATCATGGGTGTCCCTACCCGAGCTGGCTGCGACGGCTGATTGTGTCTTCCGATGGAGAGTCACTGCGGACTTCCATCCTTGGATCGTGGTCCCGAAGGTAACCGGCCCTCGGGCCTTACCCCCGGATTCGCTCCTGGACCACACAGGGGATACCTAGGGTTATGGACTCTTTCGGTCTTAGATGATAACAAAACAAGAAATTGTGTGAAAGGCCTAATGTAATGAAAGCAATTGCATGTTTTGTATTCTGGTTTGTATAATGCTAGTGATATATAGGAATGATCCACTGGGCTCTTGAGCTCACCCCATTTTCTATTACAGGTGATCATTGACACCGCAGGAGTAGGCCAGCATACGGGCTGTCTTTTTGGGTAGTGACCTCGCTGGGAGGTTGTTACAGTTTTCCTTCAGCTTTATTTGAGTTTATCGTTGTACCATTTTGGCTGTAAATAATCTTTTAGTGTTTGAATTGAACTGGGCATGTGCCCTTGTTTATTTTGAACTGTTTCACATGTAAATTAAGTATTTTGGAACTTATGCCCATTGGGCCATGTTTTATCTTCATACCATGCCTTTGAAAATGAATTCGAAATGTTATTCCGCTGCAAAGTACTTCACTTGGTCAAAAATGATTTCACTGTGGATTTGTGAACGAATTGAATTCCGCTGCATGCAGTTTTAATGAATTTCACATCTATTGAAAGAAATGAGTATTTTGATGTCGTTGTACATTCAAGTTTTGACTTTATGACCTATTTAAAAGAAAAGGTTTGAAACATGAGATTGGATGAGAAAGGAAATCGAACCACGTGGCCTCCGACCCTCGGCAAATGAACAGATGACCAGGTGCCTCCCGCCGAACGAATGAACGGGGGCGCACCGTCTCCGTGCGCGGCCCTGCGATGGATCGTTGCAACAGAGACAGAGACGGACACCGGGAACCAGGGTGTCACAAGAAATAAGAGTGTTTTGTGATTTAGGCATGAAAAAACATGCTGTTAGTGCAATTTAAATGGACAAAGATGAAAATACAACTGTTGCTGGAAATTTCAAACAGAATAAGATGATAAACCAGCTGCTATTGCATTTCACTTAGGGAAAGAAGGAGAACCAAAAGTTGAAAGAAGAAACCAAAATTTTGGGATTAAATTTCTGGGTTAGAAACAAGCTGAAACTGAAAATTTCAACTCAAAATTTTTGGATTTTGGGGCATCAAAAATTAGATTTCATTTGGTTCAACAATTTGATTTCGTGGGTTCAAATTTCTAATTCGTGGAGTGAAAAAATAGAAGAAATTGGTTGAATAAATTTTTGGTTCATGATCTTGCCAACATCTGAAATCTTGGTTCAAAAATTTTGATTTTGTTGAGTTTTTCTTTTGGTCCGTGAACTGTAAAATGAAAAAATTGAAAATCTGGATTTTTTTGTTGTTGTGGGATTGTGTGTTTAGCCGAAATAGAAGAGGCAATAACTGAAATTTCGATTCATTTTTCTAGTTTTCTGATGGTAAAAAAAACAGAGGAATGATGGTGAAATTTTCAAAGTATAAATTCCGTTTGAAGCTTTGATTTGAGCATCTTTTAGTTTGAAATCTTGAAGTATGTTGAAATTCATTTGGGGATTGAACGAGATTGAGCTGTTCGTGGATTTAATCATTGAGACTTTCTACGATTACGATTAAATTGGATTACGGGGAATACCGAGAGGCATCTCAGCCCTCTTTTGGTCTCAGACTTTGACCAAAACTAAATGAATGTTTGAAAGTATTTGTAATATTTTGGATTGGGTCTGTATAATGCGTGTGATGTGTAGGAATGATCTACTGGGCTTTCGAGCTCACTCCGATTTTATTTTTTAGGAACACTTAGACATAGTGAACCACAGTCTATGTCAGAAGACTCACACTTTCTATTGGACACCTCATGGGGAGCTCGTCCAAGATAGGTGGCTTTAAAGGTTGTATTTTATTTAATTAACTGTAATAGAATCTCATGCATAATTTTCATTTGAATTAAATTTCACTGTTTTACAAGTATTTAATTTGATTTTGAATTTCAGTTGATTATATCTTTGAATGACATTATATGTTTAACAATTTAGAGTTCTGATAAAATTTTTAAAATTTATGATTTGTCAATTCTGATTTTAGTTTATTTTATCTAATTGTGAAAATCCTGTGAAACTAGTGCAAAATTATGTTGATTTTTTTTATGCAAAACGTAATTTCGAACATTTCATTGAAAATGATTTTTGAACGTGAATTTGAAGAAAAAGATTTTGACAGAAGGAAAATTTTAAGTAGCATTTCAATTCTTAATGGACGATGTCCGATTTGGAAATCGGGGTGTTACACTTCTCTTTTTCATCTCTTTTTCTTTCTTTTCTCTTCTCTTTTTTTTCTCTTCCCGAATGGCCAAATGTGTGCAAGAAATGAATTGAGGAGGCTATTATTTATTGTTGCTTGTTGGATGGGATTGGGGTGGGTCCCAACACCCATTAATGACAAGATAAGCAATCACTTCATCTTATCTATGCACCTCTTTCCTTATTATTTCTCAAATTTATTTATTTATTTATTTTCTTTTATCCCCACAGCTCATCATTCTCATCCAATAAATAATGATTTTGATTTATTTTATTATTTGTTTTTCATCACCTATATATAAATGCCTACATGCATACATATATATGTATATGTATATATGACACTTTATTTGTTTCATTCATCATTTTCATTTTTGTCGTTATTTTTTTCTTTTCCCAACCAAGCACATCATTTACCACACACACACACACACATATATATATGTATCTCTTTATATGTACATATATATACCTCAATATATATATATATATACCTTTGGCAATTAATTCATTTCATATTTTTTTTTTCAACTCCTACTACATAATTTTTCATTATTTATTATTTATTTTAATTTTTCAAGTAATACACTTAATAGTTAATACTATCATCAAAAATGAAGTATTACCATTTAATACACACATTAATTTATACAATTCTCGTAAAATCACATATTCTCATTTATAATTTATTAATTGATACATGAAAATACATGTCAAACCCGTTGACTCAATGTTCAAAAATACGGGTTGTCACAAAATTTATATGGTAATTAGAAATTGACACATAGGGAGTATTCCTATTAACAGTGAAATTTTAGTTGGCGGGTACTAAAATGTCCAGAATAAAATTTTGAATTCAGTAACACTAAAATTAGGATTTTTGGAGGTCAATTGATATATTAAATTCACATTTATTACATTTGAGGATTACTTAATAAGTATAAATATATATATATAGGGTTATATAATGTTAAATAATAGGAAATATCATATAATGTTTTATATACAATGTTGTATAACATTATGAAATACTTATTGAAAAAATATGTAACATAAGAAATAATTAAAATTTTTCTATTTATTATATTAAACTATCAAATTTATAAAAAGGGTTGGTTATTATATACCAAAAGTAGGACACGTATTGACACTATAAAGTTTTTGATATTTTGGGTCAATAGTAAGGGCTTAATGGCACTAATTGACCTTGTTGACTACGTTGACTTTATCAATGAGACAGGTCAACGAGTGTTAGACTCAATTAGAGTTTATTGTGTTGATCGAAATTGACCAAATCCATGAATAGACCATGACTGACTGAGTTAATCTTTTGATTGATCAAGGACCATAAAGTTAAATTTGAGCCAAGTTTCATGTAGATATTAAGCAACCACGTTGATCATGTAGGATAAAACGTCAGCAGGATGCGACTGGTCACTAGAGGAGGAGCACTGGGAACTGAGCATCCTTGTGAGTAGTGTTTTCTAATTTATCACTTTACTTGTTATATTGCAATTCATTTAAATGAAATGTTATTATATATTGCAATGCATTTACAATCTTTAAATGGGTTTTTAAATGACAATGTGCACCAAATCTCGAGGTCCGATGGTGCGGGTTAGGGTATTGGATGTGGTAGAGCATTGATGACTAGAAGCCGCCATACCTAAGGGTATGTTTTGTGTAGGTCTATCAATTGGCTCCCTTATTGAGGATCTGAGGCCGCCACATATGAGGTATGTGCTGGCGAATCCTTATGATGTTGCATGAGAATACACCTAATTGTCTGGTACATTTGCTCGAGTGGGTTTATTATTACCTTGTAGGCTATTGAGAGCTTCGAGATATATTTTCATCATTAAAACCATTTTTAAAATAGAAGGTGGACGACTGCACTATTGATTTAACATTCATTAACTACGACATTCATTTGCATATCATTGTTGTGCATGCATACATAATGTTGTTTTATGGAATTCATGTTCTAAGTTATAGATTAGATTACATTACTTATTGAGCCGTTGTGGACAAATTGGCTCAATACTTTAACATTTCATGTTCTTCTGCTATGGACAAAGGGAAAAAGGTGGTCATAGCGTAACACTGTGTTCTCGATTTCTTTTGGTAGGTTTTCTATGTAGTACATTATTTTGAGAGTTAATATGATGTATAAGGACTATGGAAACTATTGTAAATATTTTGACTTAGATACTTCTGCTATGGCTATATTTAGGGGACTGTATATAGTTAATTTTTGTTTAACTTAAAAAAAATTATACTGTAATGATTTGTTTAGCTATTTCAGCATCTCTTATATTTACTCTGATTATGTTACGTATGGTGTGTGAAAGAGGCTTAACAGTGTCTCAACGAGCTCAGCTTGAGAGTGGGTTTCTCAAGACACTATGCTAGTTGGTTCATCCTTCTCCCTAGGGAAGGGGTTTTGACAACGTGGGTATTAGAGACAAGGTTTTCCAATTTAGGAATAACAATTTTTGTTAACCTAGGAAATCTAAGAGTAGTCACGAAAGTTAGGAAACCCTAGAAAATGACTTGGAGTAGCATAGCAGAATTATGGACAATACTTTCTAACTTCTGATTGATAGGAAGAGGAACTGAGTAAGAGTGGCCATATCATGAAGGGAATTGGACTGTCATTGGGAGTTAGTGAGTTTTATGACTTAAAAATTTTCAACCTTGTGGATTAAACTATGTAGAGATAGTCATCTTAATGTGTAGTCATCCATTGTTATAAGTACTTAAGGTTATGGTCTGCTTAAGCTTAGAAATGATGGAAGCTTAATGTTTTAGGTAGACCATGATGTCTCATTGATGTGTGAGACCACGTAGGATTCCAGAGCCGATGCCACTACCACCACCTCCAATTGAGCCTAAGTAGGACCCTATACGGAGGTTCAAGGCATTGATTAGGGTGGCTACTAAGGCTACTCAGGCCTAAACAACCTTATTGAGAGAGAAACTAGATAGCATTGAGGCTGAGAGATAGAGGGCTAAGTTAGTAGCACCACCTATACCAGTTGTACTCAAGATTGGAGCAGATGAGAAGCTTGTAGATCCTGCAGAGGTAACCTCAATGAGACAGGCAGATGAGGTTACCAGTGATTTCCTCCTTGAAGAGGTTTTTGGACCTGAGACCCAAGGAGTTCCACAGGGTCTAAGTTTGGATGCAGTAGAGAACTAACTTCTTAATATTGAGAAGAATGTAGAGACGTTGAAGTTGTTCGAGGAGAACCAAATACTCTTTGCTATGTACATGCTTGAAAATGAGATCGCCATCTGGTGGAAGGCCACCCAAACTATAGAGGGGCATATTACTTCATGGGCCTATTTTCGAAAGTTATACTTGAGTGCTTCTGTTCCTGAGACAGCGAGGGAGCATAAGAAGGTGAAGTTTTTGACCCTACAACAGGAAGACATGCCGGTGAGGGAGTATACCCATAGATTTCTTTGACTGAAGGATTATGCACCCAAGTTAGTGGGTAACTTGAGGGAGAGAGTAGAATTCTTCCATTGTGGGCTAAGGGCCAATATTAGGCAGGCGAAATTGACATCTAGTAAGGCCACCCTTGAGACCATTTAGAGGTAGGTGCTATAGTTTGAGACAAATGGTAGAGATGGGCGCCCAATGGCCCAGACAGTACAGGATGCCACCGTGCAGACAAAGCCACAATTATAGCCTCAAACATTGACTTAGGGTGGTTATCGTGGTGGACTTAGAACATGTAGATACCTGAGAAAGAGGAAATATTCGGGGAGGCAGTTTAGAGGGGAGCAGAGTCAGTCATCTCTTGTAATCCCGATCGTCGCCATCTTAATCCAGACGTATCATCTAGTGGGACAAACACCGATCCAGTATCGGCCCTGAAGTAGAGGTCGGGGTAGAGGCAGAGATTCAGGATATAGAGATTTTGGCCGAGCCAGACCTGTGCTTATTCTAGCTTTCAGTGCACACACCACTACTATTATTCGAGGGAGAACACAGACAATCACCCAGCTTGATCTAGAGGCTACCATGACTTTGGTAGAAGATACAATTTCTATTTTAGATTCTGCCTTATATGTGTTTGTTGATGCTAGCTCTACCCTATCATTTATCTTTGAACATGTTGTACATAGATTTGGACTTAAACCTCTTAGGGTACCCACTTGGCTCATGTTGAGTATTGTAGCCAGGGAACACATTTACCCTAATCTGATATGTGAGGGTTGTGTGTTGAGGTTGAGTGACTTTGAGACCATTGTTGACCTTTGAGTGTTAGAATTCCTAGAGTTTGATGTTATACTTGGAGCGGATTGGCTAGCCGCTTATCATGCACATGTTGATTGTTTTGCCAAGAGGGTGGTATTTCAAATACTAGGGCAACTTGTTATTATCATTCATGGTAATGTCTCTGATAAATCTAGAACCCAAGGCAAAATGGCGACTCAATATGATATTGATATTCTAGCCGGTCTAACCACCATAGATGAGGGACCTTCACGGGTGAGTATTGATGAAATTCTTATTGTTAGAGATTTTCCTGATGTGTTTCCTGAGGATTTACCCGGCTTGCCTCTTAATCGAGAAATCAGTTTCATTATTGAGATTATTATCAGGATATAACCTATTTTGATCCCTCCTTATCAAATGGCACCTAAGGAATTGTAAAAGTTGAAGGTCCGACTAGAGGAATTGATGAGTAAGGGTTTTAGTACCCCTAGTGTGTCATTGGGGTGCTCCGATATTGTTTTTGAGGGAAAAAAATGGAAGCTTTTATTTGTGTATTGACCGTTAGTAGTTCAATAAGGTGACCATAAAAAACAAGTATACTCTCTTGTGCATTGATGACTTGTTTGACTAGCTTAGAGGTGCCACTATGTTTTCAAAGATAGATCTACGATCTCGATACCATCAGCCGAGGTTTAGAGAAGAGGATGTACTGAAGATGACCTTTCAGACTCGTTATGGGCACTATAACTTCCTAGTCATGCCGATTGGCGTGACAAATGTCCCTGCGATGTTCATGGACCTGATGTAGAGAATGTTTTGTCCCTATCTCAATTCATTTGTCATTATCTTTATTGATGACATTCTTATTTACTCGAAAACTAGGGAGGAACACGCTGAGCATTTGAGGATCGCACTGTCGATGCTTAGTTTAGCAAGTGCAAGTTCCAGTTGACAAGGGTCTAATTTTTAGGCCATGTGGTAGGAGCCGATGGTATCTCTATTGATCCGACTAAGGTAGAGACTATTATTAGTTGGCCAACACCTACTACAGTGATGGAGATTCATAACTTTTTGGGTTTGGCAAGCTATTATCGTAGATTTGTACAAAATTTCTCAAGGATTGTTGCACCAATGACGAAACTTACCCAAAAGGACGTGCCCTTTGTATGGACAAATAAGTGTGAGGAAGCCTTTCTAGAGCTAAAGCGTCATTTGATATCTGCGCCAGTACTTGTACTACCTGAACCAGGATGTGAGTTGGTGATCTATATAGATGAATGTGGGATAGGCCTTGGGTGTGTGCTGATACAGGATGATCTTCTAATTTCTAATGTCTCATGACAGTTGAAGGTACATAAGAGAAATTATCCCGTCCATGATTTAAGACTGGCAACAATAATGTTTGCACTCAAGATTTGTTCGCACTATTTGTATGGTGAGCGTTTTATGTTTTATTTTGATCATAAGTACCTCAAGTATTTGTTTTCTTAGAGGGATTTAAACATGAAGTAGAGGAGATGGATGGAGATGCTTAAGGATTATGACTTTACTATTGAATATCATCCTAATAAAGCCAATGTAGTAACTGATGCATTGGGCAGAATACGAGTCGAGACTACTTGTGTGGCTAGACATGTCTCAGGAGTCGAGGATAATTGATTAAGTGACAATGATGAATATCCACGATACTTCGACCAAGACTAAAGTCAATGCATAGATAAGAACCCAACCAATGTTATTTGTTGAGGTCATAGAGGTACAACCTGACCGTAGGTTTGGACTCCCTGAAATAAATCATCGGGTAACCATCCCCCGAGGACCAGAGTAGTCAAAATTTCTTTATTCCCTATTCCCTATTTTCTACCTGTAATGCAGTTTATATGCATGCATGACATGAACAGTTTAAATAATTCAATGGGGTGGAAGAAATCTCTATAAAGGAAATGAATTACCCTTCATGTACTTCAAAATATGAAAGTCCTGTTCAAGTCCAAAACTAAAAATAAAAAGTAGAATTATGAGTTACAATAAAATTTAGGCACCTACTTGATTTAATAATTACATTAGAATACATCCAAAACAAAATAAAGTTAACCTCCCAGAGATTCTTCATGTATTGCTTCAAAACCTGTGAAATCAATGTTTATGGTTCCTGTGGGTACCTGAAAAATAAAGATTAAGTGAGCTCGAAAGCCTAATGCATCATTCCTACACATCACTAACATTATAAAGATTAAATCCAAAACAAGCAAACACTTTTTAAACATTAGTCGTTTCACACAATGGATAGGTTTCTTGTAACCTAGGTTCAAAGGAAACAATCTCCTGGTGTTCCACGGAGGTTCCAAAATGCAGTGATACGCTAGTCCCAGCCATGTCTCGCAATTAGGTTTATGCTACAATTCCACAGCCATACACAAATATCATACATTAATTCTAATTGCGTCAAGTTTCAAGTACACTGCATAGTCATACTTGAGGGCCCATTGATCACAATCAATCATCAATCAATTATTAACCAATAACATACATAAAGTACCTGATGCATTTAGGTACACTACAATTCCTCGGCCATTGTAACACCCTGACTCCCAATCGGACCGACCGTCATGTGCTATGGGTCTAGCACAGAGATGCACCTCCTTGGCGGAGATGCCTCACATGCGGGTTGTCGTTCGTTGAGAACCGAAATACTACTTAAATTTTTCTATCAAAATCGTTTTGTTTAAATTCATGTTCTTAATAGAAAGTTTGAAATTATATATCATAAATTACAAATCACAAATTATAAATTCCAAATCATGCAACAAAATCACTTCAAAAAACTTTTCTTAAAACAATAAATGTTAAACATATAATATCATTCAATGCATGATCGACTAAAGTTCAAAACCAAAATAAATAAATGTAAAACAACGATATTAAACTCAAATAAAAAATATACATTCAGTTCTGTTATAATTAAAATAAACAAGTTATAACCTCTAAATCCTCCTATCTCGAATAATCTCTCTATGAGATTTTTAATCAAAAGTGAGAGTCTTCTAACATAGGTTACAGTACTCTACGTCCATGTGCACTTAAAAAATAGAAATAGAGTAAGTTCGAAAGCCCCGTGGGTCATTCCTACATATCACACACATTATACAGATCAAAATTCAAAACATTACAAGCACTTTCACACATTAGACGTTTCAAACATTCATTTGGTTTTGGTTGTAATCTAAGACTGAAATAGTGTTGAGATGACTATCGGTATTCCCTGTGACCTGAATCAGAAACAAATCTCAGGTAACGCCTAAGGCCAGTTACCTTTCAAAATCACAATCCGAGGGAGTGTACTTACTACTACATAGTACCATCTCTCAAGGACTTCTAGCTATCCCAGACAGCTCAGGTTTGAGAATTCCTATGATCTGCCTTGTAGCTCATTGATCTCAAGCAATGACATATAGGAGATGCTACCTTGATCTGCTTCAGGCTCGTCGATCGCATCGGTACGTGAATTCTTAATAATCATTCATTTTATTTTTAGTTTCATAAACATGTTCAATCACACCCAAGCATTTCACAATCTAATAGAGAATTAATCAAATTATGCATGCAATTCAATAGTAGTTTAAATAAATAACAAATGTTATAAAATGCAATTTACATGGTAACTAAATGAATAATTAATGTTAGGTAATGCATTTCTTCTATTTATGCATGTTATTAAATAATTATGTGTGAAATGAAATAGTTTATCATTCATTACACCAATCCAAGCACACCAAACAATTTTGATCAATTTCATAATAAAATTCTCATAACCTAGAACTATTCAAACAAATGCTTTAAATTTTAAATCCATATAATACATATGAGCAAAGAAATCATGCCTACCTGAATATTTCGGATATCCCTTGCACCACTTTGTCGTATTTTTTAGCTTCTTATTTTTTATCTGCAATTTGAAATCATAATAATTAATTCATAAGATTCCTTTTTGATTACTTCTATTGAATTGTAATAATTCTAAAAATCTTGAATTTCTAAAACTCTCCTAAAGATTAGATTCTAAAATTTAGTCTTTTAAATTTATTATTTTCCATCTACCTCAAATTAAATTTAATAATAGATGTAAAAAACTCTAATATTACCTCCACTAATCTTTTCTATCTCCAAGAAAATTATTTATTTTAAAACAAAGGTTTTTAACCCCTAAAATGTTAATTTGAGAATAAAATTAAATGATTAATTTTTTTTCAACTTCCTACTATCTATCTATAATGAATTCAATAATTCTTATTTTAATTAAAATAAGATTTCTCTATCTAAAATTTGAACTAGACTCGCAAGGACTAATTTATCACATGAAAACTTCTAAGTCAATTCTTAAAATGAATATTCATTTTCATGAAAAATCATTCATATCAAAATTATATATATATATATATTTCCATGTCTAAGCAAATCAACTAATAATTTTTTTTAATAAATCTTCGAATCGTTGAACCCCTTGAACTTCGATATCTAACATCCAACATCCATCCAAAATTCATAAGCATAATCAATTTATTCTAACAAAGAAATATTAAATATTGAATAAGGCTTCAAATTTTTAAATTCTATTTTTTTTGCATCTATGATCAAATAAAAATAAATTTTAACTATTTAAAATTTAAAATTTTAAAAATATACGCATTATACCTTCCTTTGTCGTCTTCACACGAGTAAACGTAGCTTCGCTTCTCTATTCTTTTTCGCACACTAAGCAACAAATGTGTCTTCACGAATCGGATGCACATCACGGCCTGCAACAAGTCTTCTTCATGAGACAACAATAGCGCTATGTACAGCTGCCATGGTTTCATCTTTATCATGCATAACACGGCCAGCAGTGGTTTTCTTCTTCACGGATTAGATGTACATCATGGCCAACAAACACACACAAACTAGTAGCTACCCAAAACGCACTAGCCACACTCAGTTCCTTCTTCTTTTCACGGACCAACAGTTGCATACACAGCCACCATGAAGGCGCAGTAGCCAAAAATCCTAAATCGTTGTTCACCTTCTTCCTTTCTTCATTCTTCATTTCAGTCCAACGCAACAGCTAGGTTCTTCCTCTTTGTTCTTCGTTCGGATGATGCCCTAGAATGCCAAAATTGCAACACCAGCCATGTTTTTATCTTCTTCGTTCATCTTTTTCTTCTCAATCACGGATTACATCATCTCAAGGCTAGCAAACAATAGAAAACCCCAAATCACAGCAAGCGGTAGCACAAAAACAAGATCGCACCATCTTCTACAGCTCCCTTGTTCGCATTCATCATCTTCACGGCCAGCCACACTCACCACACGCACAACCATTCAAACGCTCAAAATCATGGACTAGATGCAAAATTTCTTCTTCTTCAACGCAGATTGTAGCAACTTTATGGATTTCACTCTTCTTCTTCA
>JAJIYU010010854.1:0-15733 GCA_030144865.1 Tinospora cordifolia
GTTGAGGCATGCCGCCCATTCAATGGGCGGCATGCCTCAAACTTCAAAAAAAAAAAAGAAATAAGGCATGCCGCCCATTGAATGGGCGGCATGCCTTAAAAAAACAAAAAAAAAATTAAAATTAAAATTGAGAAGCAGCCAGCAAGTTGCCTGAAAAGGGAAATACAATTTCTTAAAGCCTAAAATGGGATATAAAAAAATTATCAACCCCAAAATGTTCCTTTTTCCCAGCAAGGGGCAATAGAGCTTGATGGTGACGGATTGTCGCCTTCACCACTTCTTCTTCTTCGTGTAGCACGACAGGCACCAGCATGGTAGTGATAGAGTTGAGCACAGTAGTTTGGCGCTGAGGCAGGCTAAGCAATTTTGAGTGTGGTTAGAGTGGCAGTTTTTGAATTATCGGAAGGGTTTTATGATAGATTTGGTTTGTTTCATTTTAGGTATGAATGTTGATTTCTTCTTCTTCGTGCAACACGGCGGTGAGGCGAGCAAAGTAGTTTCAAATGTGGTTAGATCTTCTTCGTGCAGCACGGCGGTGAGGTGAGAAGATGAGGCTTTCTCGACTATTGCAGACGAAGAGATATTTTCAAAGAAAGGCGGATTAGTGTTTTTCGTCTTGAGTAGATGTGTTTGGTCGTTCAATGACTTGTGATCAAGCTTCAACAAGGGTCTGCAATGGCCAGTGCTAATTCGATGCTTCAACAAGGTTCTACACAATGTGTTAAACAATACTAATAATAATGCAAATGAAATAATTATAAAGAGAATAGAAAAATTAGAACTGAGGCTTGCGTGAGATGAAAAAAGAAAACTGTGCTAAGAATTAAAAAAGGAAAATCAATGTACCAATGTTTGCCCTAAAATTAGAGCAACAAACTCCCATTTCATTCAATACTCGTCTACTATACCTTGGTCTTGTCCAGTTAGAGCCCATCTTATTGTCTATGTTGGATAAAATATTATTTTCTAAACTTTATTTCTCACAAACTTGTGTTTTTTTATTAATTTCACAATGCACACTATGGAAGTATATTTATAGACATCGAATTCTAATTTCTATAACAGTTCTAAACCTAATAAAATTAAGACATAATTTGTTTCATTTTTGAGTGCTTGAAGACTATAAAATTTGTCTCTCAGGATACAATTGTTCTAATCGAATTACAACACCAAAACTCAATTTCTGTCAAACTGGAATCAATCAAAAATTTATGGAGTTCTCTTCTTTGTGAATCAAGATTGTTCTTTTCTGTAAATAACGTATTATTTATTAACCTAGAAGAGGTGTGTTTGAATTGGTACGAATTTTTAAATAGTCACCAAACTAATTAACAGTAAAAAATGGCTCAAAAACTATCTTAAGACAGTTAATTCAAAATTTTAAATTAAAAAAATAAAATACGGGCTGAATGTATGTATGGATCTCAATGAAGTGACATGCAAATTGGCCCAAAACTAACTCATAATATTGCTAAAATGTTAATTGCTGAAAATATTTTCAGCAATTACTTGCCATGTTGTACGTAGACAACACTTTGTATGAAGAGCTAGGTACCTTTATTGGAGTCAAATAGGCTTTCATCAAGTAATTTATCTTTTCTTTTTTTCTTTTTTTCTTTTTTAATTTTAGCATTTCTATGGAAAATGTAGTGACATTAATAACTGGCATGGCAAATACAAACAATCAAACTCACTTTTATCTTAAGTATTGAATTGTTCCACCTTAACTCCCTAGGATATCACTTGTGTAACATTAGTAATCATAAACCATTCCAAAGGTTTCAAAAGCATTTTTAAGTTTGATAATAATGCTATGTATAAATGAGAGAAATAGCATATCTTTATGAAGTGTACGCACTTAACATGAGTGTTACCTATTTCCTTTATCAACCATTACAATATTTTTTGAGTGTTTTTTTTTTTGTTTCATTACTAATAAACAATGGATTTAGTATAAGAAAAGTATATAAAATCTAAATATGTAGGTACAGTATATCAAAAGAAATTATATCTTTAAAAAGTACTAAAATGAAATTTAATTTCATGGTTATATTGTGCAGCAATTATAGTTATAATATCAACAGAAAGCCGACAGTTTGGACAATAGTGATAGCTCATTGCAAAACCGAATCTAGACATGGCTTATGTTTCTAAAGTCAAAATCAAGCCACGTTCCAACACACTATAGATTTGTCATATAATATGTTATGGACTTGGTCTTGTCTAGACTCAAATTTTTGCAAATCCTCAATGCTTAATAAGATGGCCAAAACGAAAGACCTTGATTATTTCATTAATAATACCTGATTCACTTGGTGAAGCAGCAGGTTGCACATAATCTTGAATAACTGGAACATCGAGGGATGAAACCATGCTCATGAAGGCCACAGTTATAACATAATTGCCTTTAAGATCAGAATGTACCAATTAGTGAAATGGCAAGGAAAACTAGAATAATAACAAAGCATTATTGTAGCTGCATGGGTTTTAAGTAGCTAAATCTCATCCCATATTCCACTTCATCTAGGGTCTTACTTCATTCCCTAACATTAAGGGTATGGTAGCTTATAGCCCTAGATAGAATGCAATAATGGAACAAGATTTGCAACTAACAAAAAGCAAGAATACAATAAGATGACTAGGCGTCACAAAAAGATACTGTCAGATGACATGGGCCTAGGCATGGAATGCGGGGAGGTGTGAGTCTTGAGGATAAGACTGCTCTAAGGAGGGTAGATTGTAATATCTCACATCGGTCCAACACTAGAGTGACGTCTTGGCTAAATGAGCAATTTCAAACCATTACCAATGCCAAGCGCTTTTGGGAGACTTAGATTTGAGTCTTGCTAAGAACAAAACCCTACACTCAGTTAGTGGTAGCTAAGATGAGGACAATATCGGTACGTAGTGGACCTGAGTTGATACAAATGGTATCAGAGCCGCTCTAGGTGTGACAGCGATGTGAATCTTGAGGACATGACTGCTTTGAGGGAGGTGGATTGTAATATCCTATATCGATTCGACACTAGAGCGATCCTTGGTCTAAATGAACAATTGCAAGCCTTACTAATGTCAAACACTTTTGAAAAACTCAGGTTCGAGTCTTGCCAATAACAAAACTGTACACCAAGTCAGTGGTGGCTAAGGTAGGGACAATATCGATATGTAATGGGCTCAGGTTATTACCGAGAATAAAGAGTAGTTATTGATTAATGCACTGTACTATTTTTCCTTTAGCTAAGGTTTTATCCTACTGGGTTTTCCTTATAAGGTTTTTAACGAGGCAGTCCTAACAATATTTAAGACTCCATAAGAATATATACTTTTTTTCCTTTTAAGTTTTTTCCCACTGAATTTTATCTAATAAGGTTTTAATGAGATATATTCTAATATAAAAGACATTCAAAAAGGGAGTGTTATAAATAATAATATTAAAATATTGAATATTTTTATAACCCCTTTAATATTTAGTATCATGTAACCTTAAAATCTCATAATGCTTAAATTAATGAAATTATTTAAATATAATAATTATGATTGATGTAACCCCCATTCTAAAAAACTATATAAAAAGGTCTTGTACCTTATAGAAATTATTGATAAAGAGAATAATTCTTTCTTGAAAATTTTTTCTCTCTAGTGTTCTTAAGTTTTTTTTTACTTCTTTTGACGAAATTATTATATTTTTCAATTTGTTCTAATGTAATTCATAACAAAAAAAAAAAAAATTAAAAAATTAAAAAATTCCTTAGGACAACCGATTAACATATTGGTCTTTTCGTTTACACAGTTTGAGCAAGACTAAAAGCAAAGCTGTCAATTTACCTTCGTTTATTATGAAAATATACTACAAGATTAACATATTTTTTGTGGAAAAAAAAATTAGCCTGACTCTTATATATTTTTCTGGAATAATGTGGCTGTGTGCCAACTTAATGAACATACGCCACAAAAACTAATCCACCTCATTAGATAAGCATCATTAAAAGGCACCGGGTGACATCTATCCAATATTATGTGAATGTTCCAACAAACGCACATGGCAATAGGATTTCATGGCAATAAAATATATCAGGTGATTTAATAATTAATAATAAAGATGGGATTGCAAAATGGAAACATTTATAACAAAATGAAAAAGAAAATAATTAAGAACCACCCAGTACCCTTCTTAATTCAAATTTTAATTATAACAGTACAAACTAAGGTAAATGTAAATAAGTAATGAAAGCCCATTATTTAACTTTTTTTTTTCCTTTAATTATTGACTTACTCACTCATGAAGTCCTTGCTTGCAAAATACATGTCTTTCACTATATATATATATATATATATATTAAAGGATTCCTTTAAGATTGAATAATTTCATCGAATTGAGTATAATTGTATCTTTGATAGTATCCATGATATCAGGAACATCAATGAGCTCAATTATTGTAATTGCTCAGCATACCCTTTTATTTTATACAGAAAATGTTTAGAAAGAATAAAAATTACGGGATAGTATGCGGGTGGTGATTTAAAATAAAAGTTTACCATAAAATGTGTACATTAATATAGAAGATACATGTAGATATGATTTTTAATTTAGTTCCTTTATACACAATTACAGTAACCTTATATGATCAGTACTAAACCATTCTTTTGATAGGAGTTTATACATAAACAGTAGTAATTAACAGGATATTGTTAACGCAAATTAACTTGAAAGGCCAATATTAGACACATTTCTTTGATATATCCATTTGGTCTTCTTCTTGCAGTACAGATCTCAAACCATTAAAGTTCTTGGCTTAAAACCTGGAAAGGAACTGTATTTGCTTCAACAACGGGCTCAAGCTTTCCATTAGCTTCTCGCATGGATGATTGTGAATGCCTTCGTATGTGGTCACAACGATGCTCGTGTCCTTCGACGAACGCTGTACTTGTTTCTTCACGTTGCATGTATGATGTGTGCATCGGTAGTAGCTTCTTCATTTTCCATTTGGGCAATAATATGCAAATACAACAAAGATAGAAAATTAATTAATCAATTAGCTGTTAGATGAATTAGCTAGTATTACTCCAACACCACACCTTGTGGATACGAGCAATGGGCTACTTCAAAAGATAACCAAATGGAGATACTTCATTGTGAGCAGTGCTACACTAACACCAACTTTTATATGAAAAGCATACATCACTCATATGCAATACCCGAACCACCTTAAATTATATTTTGGAATATAATTTGAGGCAATGTTCTGATGCATTAATGGTTATAACTTTGACATTTTCAATTTTAATAACAAGAAGAAATTTAGATATTTTTTTTATTAGTATTCAAACTTTACGCCCGGTAGATGGTTTTTTCATATTCGATATAATCAATGTTGTGTGTACTCGACTTCGACCTTTTTATTTAAGATTATGCTTTAAAAAAGGTTATTGTTTAAAAAGTCATTATAAAAATAATTTTAATTATGATTGTTATAACTTAAAATAAATGATTATAATAAATTGACAAATTTAACCTTTTATTAAAAATTAAAAAATTTTTATTAAGAACTAAATAGGTAATTTTAACATAATTAGGACATGAGAAGTAGTTAAAAGTTGATTTACAATTGATTATTAAAAAATAATTATTTTAGCTGTTAGATCGAATAAGCTATCTTAACAAACATTAAAATTTGATTCTTAAATGATTAATGAAATTACATTACATTTTTTTTAATCTATAACAAACTTCCTCTTTAAATGGAGCACACACCTAGTGAATCTAAACACTTAATTATCACATGAGCCTCCATATCTTATCCCTTATTGATATCAATGGGTCTTCATTGACAACTACCATGCACACCGTTGCTTAACCACATCTAGACCTTTTATTGGGTATACTTCAAAAAGGCTTGATATCAACAAGAAATGAGCTTATTTAATCATTAAGTAATCTCAGTATTAAAAAAAAAAAAAAAAAAAAAAAAACCCACCTTGTGAAATTTAAGAGATCATCATTTATCACCACAAGCATTATTGTTGGGCTCTAATTAACTTACTCCAACTTAATACATACCTCTTGTTTTAGGTTATATTTAAAACCTCACTCTGACAGGGAGACATTAATCTTAATTGGTATTGTTATTGATTCTATCTTATTACCTTTGGTTGAGATCCTAACACTGTAGCACTCTTCTAAGATATCAGCCAACCCTAATTTGCAAATATATATAGCCTAACTTCTCTACCACCTCCACTTCTCTATTGATCTATATAACTATAGAAATTAATTAATGAATTAAAATTGTGATTAGTATCATTATCAACTTTGACATAATTCCTGCAAAGTCGTTTCAGTCTTATTCCTGTCTCATAGAACTCGGGTTATATGCCTAATCTGAGAAGGTTTCCTGATGTATAAAAACTATTCATCTATGGACATTTACGAAAATACTTCATGAATCACTAATTCAAGTGTACAAAATACCTTTATATATTCCTAAATATGTTGATGTATATGTATGCACCATGCAACGTGTATATATAAATATATATGTAAGGAATTAACTGTTTACTAATATATAGAACATGCACCTGGGACAACGGCTGTTCTTCACAGCTTTCTGCCCATATTTCCTCCAACGGTACCCATCATCCAGTATATCATCCGCACTCTTTGTTTGGAACGCAAACCTCGGCCTGCTCACCTTCTTGTTCCTCCCACCCGTCACGGACGACAATGACGACAACTTCCCTCTACCAATATCCTTATTGCCGATAGTAATCCCTTGTTCTTGCTGATCTCCTAACCCACTAATCCCGGCGCCAACCACAGCCGAGAACAGGTTACTATTGTCCCCAAGTATGCCTGCACCTGACAGAAGGCTGATCCAGTCGACTGCCGTGGCTGCGGCCGCTGCAAGTTGATCGGAGTCTTGTTGGTGTAATAAGGGAAGAGGAGGTTGAAGCAGTGATGATAGAGAGGATGGCGGTGGTGGTGGTGGCAATACTAGTTGTTCCAGTGGTGGAGCAGCGGCGCTGGCGTTGTGATCATGATTTTCAATGTTATCCATGAGATTATTTACTCGGTACTAAGTGTTGATTAATTTGGATTAGGGTTCGGTGTTTTGATGTATAATAAATTTTTGCTTTTAGGGTAAAGATGTGGTGTGGAAGGTGAGGAGAGGTTGGAGAGATAGAGAGGGAGGTGTTCTTATAGGTGAAGAAGAGGAAGAAGAGGAGGAAGAAGAAGAAACTACAAGAGAGAAAGCTTCAATATGACACAGAAAGATAGAAGCTAAAAGCCAACTACATTTCACCTACTTCTGTTCAACTGCCCTGTTGTAAGGGGAAGACGTGCTCAACATGTATCGTTATCACCAAAGAATGAAGAACTTTAATATTACTTTTGAGTCTTTGACGGATGGATTAACATTACCACTTCTTCTAATTAGCATGCAATGTAGCAATTTTGTTGCAAAATATTAGCTATAGATTCTCATGACAATCTCTTCTTCTCGGTTGCAATGTTACGACTAAAATTCATTTCTTAATTAGGAAATTAAATCGTTAATTTCATTTTCAGACACTAAAACTCTCATTTCAATATATATTCTTTACATTTGCACGGTAAATTGTATAGAGAAAGTGTACTAAATATATAATTTAATCAGTAAGGTAAACTGATAGTTACACCTTGATTAGATGTTAATGAATCATCATCTTTTTTTTTTTTTTTTATTTGTATGTGTGTGATGTAGAAAATGTAAGGAATTAATTTTATGGATACATTCTTCACCTATAAGAATTATAATAATTAACATGTTTGCCAGGTGTCAATATATGTATATATATTTGTTGGCACCTAGTTTTCCTTAAATGCTTTAGAAATAAATATGTACTTAAGAAAACTATAAATACTAGTCGAGCCCATTCCTAAAATATCCGAAGTGTCTAAATCAAACAATAGCATCCATACCTGATTTGTGCAAAGCAATTTTTCTAAGAATATGACCGCAGACCATAGTTTTGGAAAAAAAAAAAAAAGTTACTACATAAATTGCTATATAATCAAATTACCCTAATACCTATGATGGACGACCATTTCAAATTTCAACAAGAAGGCAAATAAAGATTTGAAGGAAACCAACAACTAAGATTCTAATATTAGGGTAGCTAAACAAAATTAGCCTTCTTATGGCGTAATAACCCATATTTTCTTAGTCTTTATAGTTTGTACCATACACATTATCACGCCGTCTCATCTCATTTTCTCTACTTCCAGATTCTTTGATTTTGCACATATGAATAAATAAATAAATAAATACTCTGAAATGTATATTTATTTATCTAATGGAACGATAGGGAAGCTACCCCGTAGAGGAAAGACAAAGCCACATCTTGAAAAACTACTTCTGCGACCAAAGCTTCAGTTGCTAACAACCACTATGGCGGATTCCGCTAGCACTTTCGAGGACAACTGTCGCAATACCTTACAGCCAATTAAACATCAAAGATGTGGTAGAAATTGAGTGAAAAGGAAAATGGGAACAAGAATAGACAGACAACGGAATTGCACAATTGCTTTCAGAAGGAAATAACAGTTGTTGCTCAAAATAATGGCTTTCTTCCATTTAGCAATCCCAGCAAATGATCCAGGACCTGAGTCCCTCCGTCGCGCAGACCAGAATGCATGAATTCATTAGTTATCCACAATCTAATTCCTGCTATTTCTGCAGCTGTCTCCATAGAAATCTTGAAGTTAGCATACATGTCTTCGTAATACACAGCAGCTGCAACTGGCACCTGCCACAATTAAGGGGAACAGAGCGTGAAATTCACAACCATAATGGTAACAAAAAAAAATAAAATAAAAAAAAGAAAGAAGAGAAAAGCTAAAGGTATCTCCGAGGCAAGAGTTTAATAAACCCTCCACATCATCAACTCATTAAACTCTCGTTCATAATGCTACAAGTTTATTACACTGTATTGTGTGAGTCATACAGTTACATAAATTCATTAAATACATTAATTATAATATTTCATTTATAAATTATATATTTTTTAATAAATACCTATTATTCACATTATTTAAGTTATTTTTTATTTTAAAATATATTTTATATTTTTATTTTAACTTAAAATTTTTTTTAATTTTATTTAATAAATTTAAAATGTACATATTTTAAATTTTAAAAATTATATATAAATAACACATAATTAATTTAATAAAAAAATACTTTTCATATATATATATAATATAAAAAAATAAAAGACTGCAGTGCTACAGACTTTAAAATATAAAAATAAGGGTATTGAGCGTTTGGTTTGCAACGAGCGCTTAATGCCCGAATTCCCACATAGACACCCCACTAGTGGCAATGGTGCTCAATGAGTGCCAGATCGACGCCCATTGAGCGTTGTTGCAGTTTACCCTAATATTAGTTTAAGCTTTCTTGTTATGGAAAGTCACACCAAAAGGACATTTATTAGATAAATATGTTAAGTGGTTGACCTTCTGTTGCTAGAGTCATAGGTTTAAGATGTCTCATCGTACCTTGTTATTCTTTAAGGCCTCCATGTTGTACAGTTGGGGCCAATCTTTCTTCTCTGCCAACAAATGAGCAGCAGCTTTAAGATGGTTCAAGAAAGTGAACTCATCAAACATCCAGGGGAATATCATCTGTGGCAACCGACATAGATCCAGGAGAGTGCATTAGCTTAAAAATGCAAGCGTACTCCCCAAAAAGAACATTCTTTAAGCAACAGGCTCTCAAACACAAGTAAAAACCAAACACCAGCTTGATCATAAAGATGCAAATGCAGCTTGCATTTGTGATAACAGGCTCTCAAACATGGTCTTCTGTTGGAGCCCCACAAGGGTGCAACAGCAGAATAATATCAGCTCCAGCAAAGTCAATACGGAAAGGTTCCTATTGAAAGAAGATGCAATACTATGGGAGGCAACTTTTTTGTGATCATCAATAGAGATGCACGAAATTTCGACAGAATTGTTATGCGGAGAAACAAAGTTCTGAATCTAGCTAGATTCTCATTGGCTAATAGCATACAAATGGCTTACGTATATATATATATATATGTATATATATGTACCCCCTTTTTAAGAATTAAAAACTGAAGTATCGCTTAAAATTGATTTGGCAAAATCTCAGCTTGTTACTACATCCTATGCTATAATTACAAATGGTGAATCCTTTCTAAAGAGAAAATTTTGTCAATATCTCATTAAGAAGGAAAGAAAGAAGAAAGAAAAAAAAAAAATACAGCTTCCACAATACAAGTTGTCTCACCTCACTTCGATTAGCCAAGTAAAAAAAAAAAAAAAAAAAAGGAAGAGACAGTGCTGCAGCATGTAGATATGATGAGTATCATGTAATAGCATGCAATGAATTTTTAGTACTATAACTAATTGCATTAAAAGGAGGATCAAATAATTTTCTAGGAACATGCTTCTCTTATTAGTTCTCAAAATTTAATGTCGACCCAGCAATATCATCAAATTCTGAAACGCCTAGAAACATAAATTAACCAACCATCCAGCATTATGACTTTACCTCTCCTGTGAAAAATACAGGGCGACCTTCTTTTGCTGCCTTGATTGCGTCAAACATGCTCTCATGTTCATTCCTGATTCGATGAGCAGACCACAGAGATGGAGCTCCCTTCAAGTGAAAATTAGAAACTAATTGGAGGACACTTTCATCGGTTTGCAAACTTCATAACAAAACAGTTAATAGTGAAAATAAAAATTTGCAGAGAAAAGGAAAATTACTTGACAGTATATTGATTCGTGTAAAACTGCATAGAGTGGATTTGTGTCAAATGACAACCAATTCTCGAACTGTACAAACAAAAGGACAGGTATTAGAAATATGGCTTTTTCGTGAAAATCATATAAAACTACCAGCACTTATCTGTAAGTAAAACTAAAATAATATTACAAGAAAATCACTGGTATTCTTTGAAATAAGCCATTTTTACTTTTCCAAAAGACTCCCTAAACTTTACAATATTTCCAGAAAAGAATAACAAAGACCTAAGTTATGAAAAGAATTTTAGGAAAAAAATACAGAAGTAATTTCCAGCAAAATAATGTAGGACTCCATTTTTTTCTTGGACCAAAGATGAGACAATTTGCTTTAATTTCAAATGGCAAATCACATTCTTTGAGGATTGCAAAATGTTTTGCATGTTCTTGGTTTCCTAATTTACCCAAGAAGTGAGATTAGTAGGATCATGTTTGTTGCTTCAGTGTGGGTGACTCGACTTTAGAGGAATTGAAGGATCTTTCAATACCAACCGAAAGATCACTGGAGGGAGGAGAAGGTGCTACAGCTCCTGGCAACAGATTAGGAGGCTTCATCAAAAATTTCTGGGCTGATCGCCAGCAGATTGGTTATAAAATTGGTCATCATTTTTTATGTAATGTGAAACCAATTTTGATGTTCCTTTCGCTGCTCTCTGTACTGTGCACATTCTAAAACTCTTTTCACTATATAATACAGACACAAATACTTGTTTCTCCTTTAAAAAAAGAGAGGGGGGGGGGGGGGGAGGACCTGAATGGAAAGTAGAAAATATGCAAACAGTTTTCTCTGTGAAAACTTCAAAATCTTCAAAGAGGGCATGATAGTTATATCACAAGAAATTCCAATCTTTATAAGACTATATTAGACATGCTTTGAAAAGAATCTTAGTCAAGTGCAGATTCTGTAGCTCATCAAATTCAAAAAAAAAAAATAATAATAATAATAATAATAAAATAGAAGTGCTGTGATTTTCTTACAGCTTTCAAGAAGAAAAAACTAATCTGCTTTCTGCCACCGGGAACTATTAGAGGATCCCAGACCCTCTCAAACCTGCAGCAAACAGTGGATACTAGCTCAGTGCAAATCACAAGTAATAGAAATATTTGAAATTAAAAAAAAAAAAAAAAGAATGCAAACCGCGATTAATAGAAAAGTAGTATTGTTTTCTTTCTTTGAAAAAAAAAACAGTATTATTACTTTACATGTAGTGAAGGCGTTCAAAACCAGTGCTTGAACCTAAACCAGATAGACCGAGAGTCTGCAGTCCCCTTGGAGTTAGTATGCCCCCTGAAGGAAGAGGCACCTATTAGAAAAATGGAAATAGGTGAAGATTCGTCAACAATTTCCTGCATCAGCAGATGAACAATATGGGTAGGCAAAGAGCTAAAGAAGGATGTCTCACCCCTCCTGTTTCACATTCGGCTAGGTAATTTACAACTTCCCCAACAATTTCAACATCATGAGGATATCTCTTGTAGTATTTCTCATTCTGAAGTAAAACCTGCTCAAAGCATGCTCTATAAACAACATCGGCAGTGCATCCGTTCACCACTGGTGGAATTCCACCAGTTAAAAGGACTTGTCTCAGTCCATGTGGAGCAAAACTCAAATAAGTGACTGCACAAAACCCGCCATAACTCTACAAAAATAAAATCAAGAATCAGCTGTTTTTAAACTAAGAAATTAATCATCCAAATGCATAAACTTAGCACAAGTAGGATTGTCATTCACTCAAATGCTTTAACTTAGCACAAGTAGTGTACAGTAAGGGACTCAATCTATGTCTTTCACACTCATGTTAAATGGACCCGTGTGAAATGTCAATTTTGGAGTCCAAGGCTCCGCAGGTTGTGATGTGATGCTACTGAGCTTCCTCTTATCCCTCTTTTTACCCTTCATCAAGTGGGGATAGAATTTGAAGCTCACAATCAACAGGCCACATCAAGTCTTCGGAAAATAAGAAGGAACAGAAAATAAGAGAGAAGGGACATAAGTAAACAGAATCAGCAACTCTCTGCCACAACTCAAACTATGGCGGTTTACGATTGCATCCAACCACTAGACTGAGTTTGACAACATCTGAATAGGTGATAGGTTACCAAGACCATTGTACTTCATAGCATCTTTCACGAGCATGAAAACTCTTGGTATGCTCATGAGTAAATATGAAGCATAAAAAGAAACAACGTGTGCACACATCTGCCTTGTCAGCAGAAAATGAGAGTCAAAATACCTGCCCCAAAACAGACCAAGGTCCAGCATCTGGTACAATACGCACTCGAATAAATTCGGCATCATTTACTATATTATCTGCTCGAAAATGTTTCAGGTAATCAGCCAGATTCTCCGCTGAGGTGAATTGAAAAAGGGATGATAGAGTCAAGGGGGTTGATAAACCAGTTCCTCTCTGCAAGAATAAAAATGGTTAAATCCACAAAACTTTACTGAATTAAAAATTAATACACCAAATAATACCGGAAATAACAAATAAATTATTCAACAAATCATACCTGATCTAACAAAATCACACGGAATTCTTTACAAGCTCTCTTTATCCATCCACTAGCTTCAGATGGCCTCGGGCTCTCAAAACCAGGTCCACCTTGTAGAAACAATAAATATGGAAGCCGATGCTCTTCTTTCCCAACTATAACAATTAATGGATGCACTGAACATTAGTAACTGCAATTTATTAAAAAAAAAAAACTTAACCCTACCAAACAGAGGGCATTCAACTGATTCATCAAGCCTTAAACACTAAGGTCCCATTTGTTACATTGCAAAAGTGTCTTTCCTGAGAGTGGTTATGCTGTTTGGTCCAAAAATAGATGTTACCAAGCACCTTTACATGTACTTTTGATTCAAAAGCACTTTGTAGAAGTTGTAAGTAATGAGAAAAATATAAAATCTAATATAATAATCTTTTTTTCAAAGAATGGATTGATGCTGAAATTGGATTCATTTTGCTGAATTCAACTGAACTACAATTCAGCTAATCGATACTAGCTTCATTGAAAAAAATAATAATTAAAAAAAAAAATCAAATCGCACTAATTGAACTTAACGAAAAGCAACAGACGCTACACACAAGCTCAACTTCCAGTTTCGGACAAATGAATGGAGGAACAATACAGCAAGAACCTAAAATATCATGACAGTGGACTGTGATTCATCCACTTGTTGCAACAAGTTAACAAGGTTAACTAACACAAAGTTCGAATCAAGCCCAGATCTGACGAAAATCAATTGAACACCCTAATTGAAGTCAACAAGTAGAGAATACCACATTTATGCAAGCTCAAACGATTAACTTTCAAGCTCCGATCAATCAATAGAAGAAAAACATGTTAACAACAGTTAAAACAGTAGTTTGGTGGATCAACGTCCGAAATTATGAACCTGTGACGACCTCCCGAGCAAAGACGGTGATTGAAGGAGAATTACTACGGTCGACGGAGTAATCAAGCGGAACAGTGAACCGATGGTCACGAAGACGGAGCTCCGGCACAGAGTACCAGTCTCCGGCGATGTGCTCAGGCGGCGACTCCTTAGCTACCGTTCTGGTGTTAGTTCCGTTCATTGCGTGAAGCGCTTTAACTCCTTCCGTCCAAGGCGAAGAGCACAGAAAACTGACGCGATACCAAAAAAACTTTCTGCTTCTGCTATTTAAAGCCGAGGCAGCGACACGGAAGAGACCAGCTTGCAGGGAAAGCGGTTTTCCGATCAATGACAGTATCGGATTAGGTTGCATGTTCAAGTGAGCGAATGAAGGCGCGGTTTCTATGCGGTAGCCTGTGCAATCGCGCTTCCCGAACACGTGGCCACTTTTGACCATTTCCGAGTATGATATTTATATGACCTCCTTAATACTTTAAACTCTTATTTATCATATTATATATATTATATTATATTTATGATAAAATAACAAATCATTTAAAATATTTATAAGATACATTATCTCAATTATTTTCAACGCAGTAGAGTCCGGTCTTTATTTTATTTTATTTTTTTTTGGGAAAAAAGCAGCTTGTAAACCTGACTGCTCAATGGCCTGTTAGAATTACCTTAAACATTCAAGTTTATCCTTGTGGGCTCGTCTAAATATAAATTTCTATTTATGATTTATTCAAAGAGTTTTTAGTATTCATGCTAATATTTATTAAGTTTTATCATAAGATCAAATGTACTGCTTAATAAACATTCACTACTGTAAGAGTTAATTTTTTTCAATATTTTAATTTATCAAAACAAATATTTGTTCAGCTTTTGTCCAATATTTTGATTTATCAAATTAAATATTTGTGCATTTTTTTAATATAAATCATCTAATTCGACCTTTTTCTTATCATATTTTGTTACACTCAGTTTTATGTAATACCTGAAATTTTAAGTGTTGTAATACTAAAAATTTTTTTTTATGACTATAATTAAGTGTCAAACAACCTTAGTCAACAAACGTTGACCATTATCAGGAAAGTCATGAACGACAAGAAAGTGCCATAAATTTATTTTTTTGACATATTTAAAAAAATGTCATAAATAGTAATATTGATCAATAGTATTATAAATAGTAAAAATTAACTAATAGTATGATAAATAATAAAGTTAATTAATAGCATCGTAAATAGTAAAATTATAAACGATATCGTAAATAGTAAAGTTGAATAATAGTGTCATGAAAAATAAAATTGATTATAAATTGTGAAATTGATCATTAGTTTAATTAAAATAATTAAGTAAACTTTATCTCTAGTTAATAACTTCATTTTTAATAAATAAAAGTAATTTTAAGTATATGAAAAATATTATTTAACCACCACCACTATCATTTTTAAATAATTAAAAAGGATAGTGCCAATTTTAATTAAATAGAAATGATATAAAAAATATTATTCAACCACCATCACTATCATCTTTAAATA